>NW_019060119.1:329730-340205 GCF_000696155.1 Zootermopsis nevadensis | reverse complement strand
TCATATGGACCTGTCGTCAGACAGAACACTAAATAAATAAATAATAAATAACTGCTAAAGCCGTATTTGAAACTGCCGCGTTGTATTTTAAGGGATGCATCCTGTCGTGTGTTAATCGTCCGGTTGGCAGTCCGTCTGCACATGAATTATTGATTATAATCTCAATGTATATTAAGATCCGCTGCATGTTTCGACCAAAATTGTTCGTCTTCAGGTGGTTATCTTTAAGTGTTCGAGACTAATAGATGTGACTCCTGATTGTCTGTCGCTGCATTCGCCAGAAATGGGCTGTGCACTTACCGGAGGAATTGGAGTTGAAGAGTCCAACTGCAGCTCCCCATCGATGACTCTGAATAATAGACTCTACTAAAATGGTTCGCCGCTCAGGGCCTTGCGGAATATGGTACGTGGGTGTGGTCTCGATTGGTCTTGATGAGGTCGGGGACAGGTGGCGGGCTTTTGTGAACATGGCGATGGACCTTCCGAGTTCCACAAGCGGCGCTAGAATATTATTAATGAGTTGAGAGACCAACAGGTCCTTAAAGGAAGACTGCGCCGTGGAGTTAGTCCGTTCATGGTGTTTGCATTAATCATGAAGGACCGAAGGCATTGCGTGGTGTTGTAACATTATGTAAACATATTGTTGTTGAAGTAAACGTCTCCGAGCGACAGTATTTGTAAATTTACGAGCTGCGCGCTCATTTACGTCATCTCCTGACGATTATTTCGCTGAGCTACGTGTTTCGGGCATAAGTGGTCTATCTTTCAGTCAGTGTCTATCTTCAGACACTCTTCTATTATGATGGATGTCAAGATTGAATTTAACCAATAAACATAGCATTTTAACAGCAACTGTATGCCTGCTCAGGTGACTAGACGCTTTTACGTTGAAATATGTTAAACGATGCACTTGGCGTCGTCTCGTGACGCAATTCGTGTCGATGAGAGCGTTGTAGGGTCTGCAATGACGTCACGTGTGTGAACGGAGTTGAAACGGTGTGAATATTGCGTTGTAATGTTTAATGATGAGGGTTGAGATTTCTGTTTGTGTTATTCAGTTAATGAAGGAAATAACGAGATTTCTAACATGTCCCCGCTCCTTGCTTGAAAGTGTACGTAAATAAATGCTTATTGAGACGCTTAGCTGTTCGTAAAATCAGCGAATATGCGCCTGAGATACATTGATTTTCGTAGTACAAGACACGAATACTCCCAGACAAATTTCCATATGAAAATCCAATAAAACTTGTATGATTTTCTTAACATGTGGAGGAAAGAATTATATAGTAATTTAGGGAGATCTCGACAATTTTAACAAATTTCACTCTAGCGACAGCTGCACTGTAGTGGCAAAGACTGTAACTGTACAGAAGATAGCCTACCATACTGTGATCAACGTGCAACTTCAAAGGAGTCTGTTTTTGCAAGTCTCAACCTCGTACGGAACCCTCAAAGACGACCAGGTGAGTTTTACATACCCTAAATAGCACATGCTATAATAATTACATTCCAGATAATGATAATTACACTGGATGCACATGGCATTTATGGATTAATAGTTATTGTGGTGACAACTCGCACTTTCTAAAGGACAGCCATGCTATGTGAACTGACAAAAACTTCAACTGTGACCAGTGGTGACATGTGTATTGTAATCGTGTAAGTCAGGGAGGTTTCGACACAGTGTACTGGGGAGAACTCGACATGTCGAGTTCTCCCTAATATATATTTTTGTGGTTATGAACCTTATGATACGTTGTTCACTTTACTTCACATTGTATTACAAATAAAACATACGTCCATGGATAATATATGAAAATTTCTGTTTTTAATTTTCAAAAACTATTCATGAAGCCTAGAGTTTTTTCGTAAGGTGTCGAGATATCCCTAAATTACCCTATTTGACCCATGCGAACAAAAGTGAAAAGTTTGATACACTACCACACTAAATTTCACAGATCACTGTTAACTGAATCTGGCCGACGGACATTACCATGAAGTGACTTCATTCATACTGAGCGCATCGAAAGTAAGGGAAGAGGCCGTGTGATGTACATATGACAAGGAACATGATTTATGTAACGTGTGTGGGCACAGACCTCGTCACAACGTCGGTACCAAGCGGTGCCCTGTAGTGGAAACTGGGCCATTTGTACAGGAAGGAGATAGCGACGCAGAATCAGCTTGAAATCCATACACAAATCACGCGAAATTTTTATAAGATTTACTAAAGTATTAAGCAAATCCCATGAACACTTCAAGTAGAGCTGTTTTTATTAACTTACGTACAATAAAACTGCAAAGTTGTAAACTGTTCCAGATGAAGTAAAGCCTTATTATGGACGAGCGTTTTAGTATAAATGAAGTCAGGTACTGTGGTTGTATAACGACATTCACTCAGTTGACGCTGTTGGTCTTCGCTGATTTCTGTTGCTAATTGTCTCAGTCGTTGAACTTAGACGACTCGATATTACGAAGTGGAATAGCACAGCCTTAATTTAACAACACATTGCTATTATGGTTTTTGTTTTGTGGTTAGTGTTTAAAGTGAATCCCCCAACATCGACATATTTCAAAATTAGAAAGTTCAATATAATTAATAAAGTTTCTCCTTTTGAAGGATAGCTGGTGAGGATAATCTGTAACTCCAAGCTACAAATTTAATAATTAATAAAGTTTCTCCTTTTGAAATTCAGATCCTGAAGCGTAGGAAAGTTTAAAGAGGTATCTCGCGAAGATAAATACAGCGTTAAGGGCAATTTTTGGATGCGTTCTGATAAAATAATCACTCAATAGGCAGACATATACCTCCACGTCGTCGTTCTCCGTTAGACGTTTACGTCGGTCCACGATCTGTCTTTGTAGGGCACCTTTATACGCCACACTCGTTTCTGCTGTTGTTAAGGATACGCTGGTTGATGTGACTCGGTCCACGATCTGTCTTTGTAGGGCATTTTTATATGACACACTCGTTTCTGCTGTTGTTACGGATACGCTGGTTGATGTGATCTTTGAACTCGAATATTCATTGGCCGCTGCGTCTTCAACACTCGCTGACCTGTCTCCCGTTCGTCAACTGTCCTCTGACTCTGACATATTTTTTGTATTTCCAGCGGTGCTTCTGGGGTAGAGATTAAAATGTCTTTATCTTTCGAGTTTCCCCCCTCAGAGAGCGTATCAAGTCGAACTTTCAGTCTGGACTGCGAAAGTATCTCGAGGCACGTTAGAAAATGGTTGTACCTAGTGAGAAGGATTCTTCCCCGATGCAAGAATCCGATTTTTTAAAAGCGTTTTCAAATTAGACTCTGCTTTCGGCTAACTGTTCTAATGTCCTTAATATTACTAAAAGTGTGGTACTTATTTTCTTTCCAGCTATAGCCTATTACGTAATCCGGTCTGGTCCTGTCTAAAATTAATTCTAAACCGTTTTATTGAAGTGCTCGGACTGGAAAATTTCTGAGACCCCGCGGCCATTTTGCTCTGAATATCGCTGGCTTTAAACACGCGTCGTTTACGTAAACGTAGAGTCTGTTCGTGGTGTGCCGGTCGATAGGTCGTTTAAAAGTGTTGTCTTGGTTTCCAACTAATTAGGGTCTAAGTCTATTGTCCGTTCCTCTACAAAGAATCATGTTGGTATTATAAACACATCCATCATTAGTAGGAGGTGTGGCGCCAGAGGCTAAAATTGCAGAATTATGCAGTGAGTGAAGTTTGAATGGAGACTTAATAGGCGTTCAGGTGAGACGGTTCACAGCCCAAGAATATTTTTTTTCTGGGGCCTGGAATTAAATGGCTACCAGACCGCATTCTGAAAGTTCCCAGTTCATATCCGAACCGAATTCTTTCTACAATGGATGAGTTTATTACTAGTTTTCCTCAGGCGTTCCCATTATTTAAACGTGCGTCCTTCCACAGCCCTCACGACACACGTCATCGTCCGATATTTCATCCGACGCTGCATGAATTCAGCAGTTGATATAGAGTGATTACCGACAAACAGGCACAGCCATTCATTCCCAATCGGCTAAGCATCGTCTGCCATGGAAGGTTCTTCAGAATTAATGGATTAGCTCATCGAGGCTCGTGCTGATACATAATAATTTCAGTGAAGTGGCAGGCTTGCCACTTCACTGAAATCAAAACATTCATCGGCGCTTTCAATTCCAGCTTGAATGACGACGGGCAGTAATCAGTGCGCTGTCTCAACGCTGGACCAGCGGCAGTGCTCTCTAGTGTGAGCTGTAGCAAGAAACTTTTTACTCAACTTTTAATTTTATGAAGACTGGTGTCTAAAAGTCTCCGATTTTTTTTAATGAAGGTAATACCGCCTCTGTTCGGCTGTAGTATTTGTCCAGAGAAAGCAGTGTTAGGCCATCTTTCGAATTCCGTTCGGTTTTCGGGGACCTGCTTTCAAGTTTATGATTTAAAATGTGTTTTCGTAACGACAGAGGCCTTGCGATGGGCTAGTCCCCTCCAAAGTTGTTCACCCGCACCGTTTATCGTAGAATTAATTTATATTGAAAATAGTGATGATGACAGATAACACATACAGAAAGGCGCATATTTTGTAACCTCATTTGAAATAAGTAGGTTTCTTGTTTACTTTTTAATTTTCAGAAATAAAATAGGGGCGTATTTTAGAAGGTGAGTTGCTCAGTTTCATTGAATGTCGTAGAAAATTTTATCACCCGAATATTCGCCCAGGACTTACGTATTTTTCCTGACAAAGAGTCAGCACGTGCAAGAATGGCTTCCCGGTGACATGAAGGCGCTTTCCTGAAGTGATGTTTATGCGCCGTTATCTACAAGGGAGATAAGAATGACTGGAATTATGAAGCTAGCTGTACGCTTACATCACTTTTGCCCTCCCACGCTATTGGTTTATTGACAAGGTGTTGAAGGAAGATAATGGTTATTCAGATTATTGAATGTCTGAGACTTGAATACGCAAACACAAGGAGGAGGCGCTGTCACGTGCCAATTTATTTTTCGTAAGATTATAAAGCAACGAGGAGAATGTTCACGTTACCACTACTCTTCGCCTTTCGGCATTGCATTGTTCTCATCTTATGCAGCTTTAGAAATTATTCGTGTATTTGCCTTCAAACCTATTTTTAATATATTTTGTTTTCAGTGGTCAAAATAAAAAGTAGACAAAATATGTTATGTGGAGAATTCTCAACTTTTGCATATTTTTATTTTCTGGTGCGAGACCATATTTTTACGTTTTAAAGTTTTAATTTCTTTGTCATTAGTTAGTGTTTGCTTTTAGTAAAACAATTTGTTCTTTCCTGTTTTTTTTAATGGAATTTAGTAAATATGCAAAAATATATTTCTTTGCTCATGTTTAAGTCGCCGGTAATGGTGGTTTAAGCAACATCCAGTATTTACAGAAGATTTAATTATTTATAAGTGGATTTTTCTAAAGAAAAAGGGCTTTGGAACGTCTGAAGCAATTACATACATAAATATATATTAAATCTTGTCCGTCTAATCACAATAAATTCTTATTAAATATTAAAATATTACAATAATTAACATTTAAAATATTAAATGATGTTCTTTATCGAAATATTCGATTTACATTAGACCATCATTGGTGTAATGTAAATCGAATATTTCGATAAAAAACATCATTTAATATTTTAAATATTTTAAATGTTAATTATTGTAATATTTTAATATTTAATAAGAATTTATTGTGATTAGACGGACAAGATTTAATATATACTTATTATATCACAATATGACGCAACTTTACCATCTTACATACATAAAGTGTAATCAACATAGTTTTACACTTTCTCTGGTCTTTTAGAGAACACGTCACTCTAAGCTAACAAGGCTGTGATGTATGCCTCCCAAAAATGTAGAATTATTTGTGCAGTTCCTTTGTTTGAAATATTTCCTGTGTGCAATTTGAATACCTGATGTCTAATGGAAAATGCTTTACGTACACGGAATGATTTTGGACAGCCGTATATTTATAGAGATTGTGCTGAATCTTTTGAAAGGCCGAAGGAGGCGGAGAGATTGCTAATGATGAAGGTTCGCGTTTTTATAGAAATACATTACAACTGTCCACGCTCCAGCATAACTGACTGGAATTCTAGAGAAACCAGCCTGAGCCTTGGCTGGATCGTATCGCTCTCCTGGAATTTTTCGTAGGTTTCCTTACTAATCCTCAAACTTTAAGTGAACTTTGCTGTCCAGTTCACTACAGTACTACTAGAATACGACGGGGAATCTGACGCACGTGAGGTGGCAGTAGGGACGTCTTCATCGCCCGACGGAATTGGGCTAATCAGATCAAGTAAAATAGGACTGGCGGGACATGAGGGAAATAAGAAATGAACGCAACATTTTAATCTGGAAACGTGGAGGAAAGATTCCTCTTTGAACATATAGCCGAAGATGAGAGGATATTTTTAATAGCATGGATCTTACAGAAAGAAGGACTGGAATGGATTCGTGCGATTCAGAACAGAATCCAGTGGCGCCGATCTTTTGCGAAATCTGTGATGAATCTTCGGGATCTATTAAATGAAGGGATTTTCTTTTAGCTCGTAGAGCGATTGTTAGGTTCTCAAGACGGATTATGTCCCATTATGTTAATTAATGCGGTTGATAATTTGTAGTTAATTAACTGCGCATCGAAGTGATTTTACTTCTCGATGAATTTGAACATCGGATTTGGCCCTGAGTGGAAGATACGGACAGCGCAGTGCCTGCAGTAATTAGACCACATTAAGTTCATTAAACGAGTTTTGCTGAGTTAAAGTAAGTTAATAAAGACGCTTACCTCGTGTTCATTCCTTTTTTATTTTAATTGTTCTGGTTTGGTGTAATTAAGAGCCACGTTTATGTGTTGGCACAAAACATCTAGCAGTAATATTCCACCTTTACGGAAATGAGGGCACTGCGTGTCTTAAGGCACACTAAATGAGGCCAGGAAGTTTCTTGTAACAAATTTTGTGCTGAAACATCAACTGAATGTAAGAAACCTGCATAAAAGGCTTTGTTACTCTCAAAGGAAATTTATTACTGAGGAAATGAAATCGCAGTAGGCGAGTTGTAAGGCAGAAAAACATTAAAGAAATATAAATTATTCTAAAAGAAGTAATAGGATCTGAACTGTGTGAAATTAACTTTGAATAGTGTTCCATTGGAGCCACGGTGGTCTAGCGGTTAGAACCTGGGATCTCGGGTTCGATTCCCGGCGGTGCCCGAATTTATATCTTGTGTTGGGCAAGGCCGTGGTGTAGGTAACACGGAGTTTTTCTCCGGGGGCTTCCCCGGTTTCTCCGTGGCATCCCAACAATTATCCGGCGGGGCCCGGATTTATAACTTGTGTTGGGCAAGGCCGTGGTCTAGGCAATGGCAAACCACTTCTGGATAATCTGCCAAGATCGTATATGAACAGTTCCCAGTCCGAGAAAAGGATGGAAGGCTCCTGTTCATATGGACCTGTCGTCAGACAGAACACTAAATAATAATAAGATGAGGTGGTGTAGCGGTTAGAACGCTGGCCTTGTAATCCTGGGGTCTCGGGTTCGATTTCCGGCGGTGCCCGAATTTATAACTTTTGTTGGGCAAGGCCGTGGTCTAGGCAACCCGGAGTTTGCCTCCGGGGGCTTCCCCGGTTTCTCTGTGGCATCCCAACAATTACTCCATTCACACACAGAAGAAGGCAATGGCAAACCACTTCTGGATCATCTGCCAAGAACGTATATGAACAGGTCCCAGTCCGAGAAAAGAATGGAAGGATCCTGTTCGTATGGACCTGTTGTCAGACAGAACACTAAATAAATAAATAGTGTTCCATTGTCCAGTGTCTTCCTAAAATGAACTATACGACATTACCTGTTTGTTGTAGCAGTATTAAGAATTATACAATATGGGAAAGATGTGACGTCACATATTTACCGCCTTGTTTACGCATAGAAATTGCTTTGTACATTAAACGGTTAAGAGGTAAGAAATTAGCGATGAACGTAGATCGCTTTATGCATCATTTTAGTCGCCTGGTAGCAAGCAACCAACACAAGAGAAATGACGAAGAGTAGATAGGTAGCATAATTTTGTGCAAGTCTGCATAAAGTTGGGTTAGGTTAATGTCTATGAAATGGTCCTTACGATACGATACAACTCGAGTGTGCGCCATGAGAAGTGTTGTCCAAGCTACTGCTAGTCCTCAGCCTCGTAGCAGGGGAACGCAAGATTCACAGTTCGTTTCATGAATCCACATGGCCAGTCATCGTGCGTGTAATAAAGCCGTCGTTAAACGAGCCTCAGACTAGTACGGGGAACACGCGTCTCGACGTTTCCATGTCGACGACGAACAGCACGGAAAGCGTTTGAAGCTAAAGACTTGTAACTTTTCTAATTGACGGGACCCGCCGTGAAAAGAAAATTAAATCTGAATCAGAGAAAACTGCAGGAAGGTAACTCTACTTTTTATACACTTTTACAACGTTAATATCTGGGTTACGATTCGTAATAAAATTTTACACGCTTCTCGTCTCTGGCTGAAGTCAAGAAAATGTGTGATCGGGAAATTAATCGCTCCCCTCGGACTGCTGTAAGAGAGAAGGGACACTTTTAAAGCTGAAATTTATCCGACGAGACGCTTCAGCACCCCTCCCCACCCCAAAAACAAAAGACTGCTCTGTCGGGAAAGCCGGAGTAGCATGGTTACTGCAGGAACTGATCCCGGATGAGCCGGAAGAATGGGACGTGACACGTACCGGACTAGGTTTGTACCCGGAGTGTGTACTTACCAAGGGCCCGGAACTTAACCTGGCGACAAATTAACGCCAAGTCTCCAGACACAAAATTTGAGACTGTCCGATTAGAAGGTCCGTGTAGTGTGATTATAGTTACGTTAGTCCTCTGACTGTGGAGTCTTAGGTTCATTCTCGGGAAAGTCCAACTTAAAGATTCTGTAGTCACGTCTACCGTGTCACGGTGGTCTAGCGGTTAGAACGCTGGCCTTGTAATCCTGGGGTCTCGGGTTCGATTTCCGGCGGTGCCCGAATTTATAACTTGTGTTGGGCAAGGCCGTGGTCTAGGTAACACGGAGTCTTCCTCCGTGGCATCCCAACAATTACTCCATTCACACACAGAAGAAGGCAATGGCAAACCACTTCTGGATCATCTGCCAAGAACGTATATGAACAGGTCCCAGTCCGAGAAAAGGATGGAAGGATCCTGTTCATACGGACCTGTCGTCAGACAGGCAATGTCAAACCACTTCTGGATCATCTGCCAAGAACGTATATGAACAGGTCCCAGTCCGAGAAAAGGATGGAAGGATCCTGTTCATATGGACCTGTCGTCAGACAGAACACTAAAAAAAAAGTCACCTTGAGCCCGCAGTCAATTTCAAGCTGACAAATTAAAGATGCGGGCAATAACAGCTGTTTCATATGAACTAGAATTTTTTACATGTTTAGTATGATTAAATAAAAACATTTGACGCCATTTTAACTTAACATGATAAACTTTTTTTAAAGTCAGACGCATGGATCGCCTAGATATCTTATACGATGCTGCAGAATAGATTGATATTTCCATTTTAGGTGCCAATAAGGAAATTCTAGCTCGCTTAGTGAATAAGCATGTGATCGGCAGTAGAAAATTTGCTGTCCTGATTGGGGAGCTGTTGTCTGTCTGTCTTTGCTCTCGGTGCCATGCGGAGTACACAGCTTAGAGAGACAGATATAGCATCAGCTAAGAGAAAGACAGGAGAAGAATATGTAATGAAAACGAGGGAGGGCAGAAATGGAGTTCACACAGGAATTCACTTTGCCGAAAATGTTCTGCAGAAAATTAATGCGGGTAGCTGCAGTTTGTTAGGATGCCATCGGCTCAGTTTCGACAGTTTATCGACATTGTAGATTATAATCGTTCTCGCCGATTGAGAAGAGCTGCTTACCTTCCTTTTCGATTTGATGGAGTGTGATTGGCGCTGAGTTAGCTCGCCTATGGATCGACTTCCCCAGAGCTCTCTGCCCATCAGGGTGTAGCACACGGCCATTGCTGTCACAGGCACCAGGTACGTGAGTCCCAGGAACACCAGATTGTACCTAGGCACATCGAAATCAGTTCAGATCCCATCCAGATGTCATTAGATTCGCGTTGCGACATTAAACTTGATGATTAATGTGGGTTACCTAATATTTTGGAGGGCATTTGAATAATAAAAGTGTGAACTTAGATTGACAGATACGCGGCTCGGACGACGAAACAAGGAATGTTTACAGACTCTGTTAGAAAAACTTCCGGTTAGAGGGCCGCTTGTATGAGTAATGGCCGCCATTCACGATCGCTCCAGATGGATGACATCCGAATGGATGACGTCCAAAGAGGTACTACATTTACGGTCGCGTCACGCCAGTCGCGGTTTGTTGTCCCTCTGTGAAGTGCGTGGTGTTTGCGACGGACGAAGAATTGGTACTAGCTACGGCAGTATG
>NW_019060119.1:311227-321645 GCF_000696155.1 Zootermopsis nevadensis | reverse complement strand
CCCCCCCCCCCCCCCACACCTTTCTGCGAAGACCAAAGGCCATGATGAAACAGTCGAACTGTAGGTAGGATTTCAGAGATATGTCGATCCTTTATTGGAGAGAGACGGAAAAAAAACTCGATATGTTGTGGAGATCGAGGGAGATGAAGGGTTTCTCCAGCAGCATCACGTTACTCCAATTTTAATTTTTAAAGGACATTTGATGAAAAGTATTTCAAGCGACACTAGACTAGATGTTGGTATTCACAGGAGTTGAACTCTGCACTCAGCCGTAGCTGGTCTGCGGTGAGCCAGTGAAACGAAGCGTGGGTGTTAAATTAATTAATTTCCCTGTTGCCACTGATGATGGACCTTTTAAGGTTGAAACGCGTATGGCACCAGTGTATTTTTTATAGTGTTAATAGTTTGTTTGTTTGGTTGTTTTATATTCTAATACACTACACGGTATGCAAAGTTTTAGGTTAGGTTTGTTTAATTTCGGTTGAGGAAATTTGTACATGTTTTAATAGGTATTTCATATGTCGTAATTTGTTGGAATATTTGATTGTCTTAACGTGTAATAGAAATTATGTTTGACGTTACAGAATTTTTAGGACGATACATTTTAACTTGTAAGGTCGATCCAAACCCAGAGCAACTGAGGATAACACCATGGGGGTTGAAACACGCCTGGCATTATGCATTGTTAATAAATGCTAGTTAGTGATAAACGTGTACAGAAATTTGTATTATGGTTACGTGATATTACACGAATTGAAGGGTATGAAGATCGTGTTAATTTACGGGAATATGTGGTGTGGGATTTTTGTGATATGAATTGAAAGTGGGAAATATTTACATAACAGAATGAAATTCAATTCGAAATCAGAACGCAGTGTGAGATAGAAACATAAAAGCCGTTGGTTTGAAAATCAGTTTATGAACGAGTTGCATGCAAATAATCAGCGTTTTCGCCGCATTCAGTAGTCTGATTTGAAGACAGAGTAATATTTGCCGTCTGCGCCAAGGATAAAACTAGCTCCGATCGAATTTTGTGTTGGAAGATACACACTAACAGTTCTGAGAAAAAATTAGTCCGTGTCGGTCCGTAACAAACCTTAATATCCAAGAAGCTTAAATTTGGGAAAAAATGTTATGTAACTACCGTCTATAGTAGTCCGTAAATCCGATATTAATTGGCTTTAAACAGATGAATTGTTGATGTAATAAATGACTGAAGAGAATTGAAGAAGAAGGACTTCAAACTGCAGACGAACGCCATTAACAGAGATTACACATTTTGATATTGGCTGGAACATCGTTCCATCTCATTTTCTCTTGTTCTGTAATTTCCGCAATCAGCCAGTATATTAACTTCGATAACACAAGACGAATTTGTAGAGTATTTGATAAAACGTTGTTAAATAGGTTCACATTTTGCATTGGAGGAACACGTGCTAATCCTTCCTGAGAGTCAGTTAGGACGCTCACATGGTCAAGGATTTCTCGCCGAGGGTTTGTTACCACATTCACAAGAGCTCGCCAGTGCCTGCTGTCATGTGCGCCATTCGATTATAATTTTTCCAACCCCCTGTTTCTTCCTCTCCCTGTAGTCGAAGCATTTATTTCCCTCAACAAATTCTGCGTTTTTTGTCTTCAAATCTTTGTGTGGGACGTGGTAATAAATAATTTGTTCTCTTAATGAAAATTCCGCAGAATTTATTCTTGTATATGATACGAAGTTTACAGTCGACTCGAAGTTTCAGCATTGCCTTAGGCAGTTTTAGAAGGATCTGGTTATTATATGCAGCGTTTGCAACTTACAGAACCAGCACAAACTCATTTTAGAAGCAGATTACCGAAACAATATTTAACGGTATAGTGTTTTAATTCATTGTTTTTTAATATTCCCTGATTGTTTGTGCGTAACAATTCTGTAATAAATTCTCCATTCTTCGTGTACTTTAGCTCGTGATAGAAACTTAATTTCAGAATATTAATGAATTTTGTGTTTGTTTACGTCCAGTATTAAGTGCGACTACCTCGCAAATCAAAGCAAATGATTCTTTATCAATGCTGATTTAGTTAAATAAAATTCTTTTGTATTAGTTTTGTTGTATCAATAGCCAGATGGCGAAGAATACTTGTAACACAAAAAATAACAAAAATAATAAATACATCAAAGTAACGGTTATTATTAGAACGAAAGTTAATATACACAAAGGTAGATAGAGTCAAGGGAGAAATGCTTCAAAATTCGCTGCATGCAAACCAATTTCTTACTAAATATATATCAATATAACTGTAATAATATTTCACTTCAGTTCATTTCTTTTAAAACGACAGAGGACAAGAGAAGAAACACGTAAGCAAACGTTCACCAATCAAAATATTAAATTAGTTATTATAAAGCATGACTGAGAGAAATGATTTTTGATTTGCATTTTTCAAAGTCCCTACACATATAATTAGCAGCTGACATGTACCAGAAGGACGATTTTTTAAACAAGGGGCCGAAATTTGACAATAAGTAGTCTCTGAGATCGCCACGGTGGTCTAGCGGTCAGAACACTAGCCTTGTAAGCCTGGGGTCCCGGGTTCAATTCCCGGTGGTGCTCAAATTTATAACTTGTGTTGGGCAAGGCCGTGGTCTAGGCATCACATATATATGAGCAGGTCCCTGACAACCTGAAGAGGTTGGAAGGATCCTGTTCATAATATATGGACCTGTCGTCAGACAGAACACTACAAAAAAAAAATAGTCTCTGAGAAACCAAGAAGGCAGTCAAGACGTAGAGGACAGAATTTAAAGCAGAGGTAAACTTGAACGAGGGACAGTGCATCAACGTGATGCCTCCTTTTTACAGACATCAGGGATACCCTCTGGCTTCAGAGGCACCAGATCTAACAAACACATAGCAGTCACTGTCGTCAGTCCACGCCGGAACGCAGATGACCACTCTGGCACAGCTGAGACTCTCACAGTCCGAATGACTTGTTTCTTTGTGATCTGAGAGCCAATAAAATTTCTTTTAGAAGCGTGCTAATTAATTGGCCTTGTTCAAGGAACAGAATTCTGAGGGCGACAATTGAAATATCGGCAATGAGGACATGCAAAGTATTTACAAATGCAGTCTCTCTGCATATCGAAGTGAATTTGAGGGTCATATTCTGTAGAGGTTTGATATGACATGACTGTCCAAGAAACTGAACGGGTTCAATACAGATGAACAGAGCAACGAAACACACACGTGAGCTCCATGTTTCTCGTCTTCTAATAGATAACACGAGTACAAGTTGAGTTAAAACAAGCGTTATCGTCCGCCTCGAAGGTCCAGTGGTTGCGGCACTAGTACAATGTACAAGAGATTCCGAGCTTTGTCCGAAACGTCACATTCTTCAAATGTGCCAAAGATGATGGACAATGATGATTCCTTTTTGCAGAAAATAGGGCCGATTTACTCAGTGGCGTGTTCACAGACCAGGTTGAAGTATTAAGTCGTGAGGCGAAGAGTTGTTCACTATTCTTTTGAAGGCAGAAATATTTTCAGCGAGAGTTAGAGCGAATATCCACACAGAAAATATTCTTGACACTTGGTCAGTTAATGAGGACACTCACTTCGTTGGAACTCAGCGGTAAGACGTCGTCATCAAGAACCATCTTCCACTGTACCCAGCTGCGTTATAGTCAATTTCAGGTAAAGATTTTTCCTTTCGTGCTACATATCAAGTCCATCTTGTCAGTCACTACGCTTGAAGCTACGTGGTTGTGAGATGAAAGTCTGATTGAGGTGCATAGTAAAATTTTTACGTCAAAGAAGCTTGCAGCAGTTGTCTGATTGTGATGGTTTATTTCGGTTTATGATGGAATAGCAGCTCAGAATTATGTCTGGCGGCGACTCGTGAGCACAGTGAGGAACTGTCTGTTGTTGTTTTTTGATAATGGAGCTTACTTTTAGGTTCTGAAGAACGATTCTGTGACACGTAGTTAGTTTTCAACCAAACGTGGCAAGATGATTTGAAAGTCGTATGGAGCGCGGACGAAAAATTATACATACGAGGTGCGATCGGAAAGTTTCTAGACTGCGCCTATAAAAACCCGTACACTTATCTCAGGTATTAAATTCATCCATCACCCTCGAAGTAGTTCCCCCGGGAGTGAACACAACGATCCCAGCGCCGCTGCCAAGCCTGGAAGCATCCCTGGAAATCTTTCTTTGTCAGCCTGTCAAGCACCATCTGCGATTCTGCCTGAATCTCATCTATCGTCTCAAATCTCCTTCCCTTTAGCCGAATTTTCATCTTTGGGAAGAGGAAACCTTAGAAAGGAAGTTGGGGTCGGTTCTTGCAAGATCTTTGAGCTCCTGACAAACGAGAAGTCAAGTCGATTCTGCTTCTGGTCCTCAGACAGGAGCCTTGGCACAAACTTGGCTGCGATACGTCGCATGTGGAGTTCTTCCTTTAGAATCAGCTGACAGGCCCCACATCATCGACAGAGGTTCGGTCATTTTTAAAACGTGAATGCCACACAAAAGTTTGTGCTTGACCCATTGCGGACTCCCCAAATGCTTGCTTTAGGATTTCATAGGTTTCCGTAGCCGTTTTGGCGAGTCTTTGGCAAAATTTGATGCACACGCCATTCCTGAAATCGCAGGAGGGTCGGTGTAATGCACTACCAAAACGCCCTTAACTAAGAAACAAATGCTAATTCGATGATGCCGGCTGGCACACTGATTCACTATGAATGTAGGCCGCACCCCCTAGCGGCAGAAGCTCGTACTACATCCGGTTCGCCCTCTTTTGACACAGTCTATAAACTTTCCGATCGCACCTCGTATATAATAATTCTGGGTAAATGTTTCTTGAAAAACGATGTTAATATGAAGTTTAGACAAAAATAGTTAGAATACGAGGTTATAAAGTCGAATGGATTTACCCAGGATACATGCAGTTAGAGTCTGCCAACAGAAGGCGTCTTCTTGATGAACTCGGCAGCAGATGTTACTAACTAGGTTCATTACTGAAATTCTTGTTTGGTTACGTTTAATATTAACTTTATCTTCTTATCTGCGTCTACAGGATGCACCAGTCACTGCGCAATATCATTTTCCTATGCCGCTTAAGCGCAGTCCATTTCACGTAATTGGAAAATAAGATTAATTTCTGTTTAACCCTCTCGACCTCGACCTCACTCTTCGAGGGCATTTATCTATCTTGTGCAGGACCGTAAAGTCCTCGACGGAATATTTACAGCAAAATGTCGAATCCATTCCTGTTTGTTCCGACAATTATGTGACTGCTGTGTTCACCTAGTGAGGACCTCGACGCCTCAGTTTCTGAATACGGCAATTGAGCGACACGAACTTCGATCTCCATGCTTGTAATGAACACATTTTGAGTTTAGTTTGATGCTACTGACGTACAACTTACATGTATTCCGTCATGGATGTCGGGTAGCTGCCGTCTGGCCATCGCATGTAGCAGACGATCCGTCTCTGATCGTTGGCGTATCTGCAACCACACAACACACAGTTCCGTCAGATTTTAACCTGTTCCAATTCACCACTGCAGCAAAGCTGATCGAACTGTAAGAAATACCATTCTCTTTCCTTTGAAATGTCGCTTTTAATATCCAAGGAAATTTTTATTCAATTGACTCTTCACCATCGACAAGAAATTTTAGATTTGAAAGAGAAAATATACTGCAGATAATGAGGAAGAAATTTTGACAAGAACCTGAAGGCGAAAGATAAATTTATCTTATGATAATTATAGGTAAGATATTAAAACTTGTATTGACTTGATTTTATCAAGATTCTCCCCCTAGGGTACATTGAAAATCACTGAGTTTGTTGTCATTTTGAAACAAAATGTCATTTTTCCGCAGTTTCAGCTAGTAGTAAATATACGTTAACTTAGAATGATTATTGTCAGTTGTGTTATCCCAGAATTTTTCTGTGTAAACGGAGAAATACAACGAAGATCCCCAGTCATAATGTCGGGTGGTCCTGCCTGTATTTTAATTGAATATCTGCAGAATTCGAGTAGAATGGAGTGAATGTGTATATCGCATGGCTGATACGTGATTTACTTCCAGTGAGCTGCTTAATTTACACAGGACTTGTGTCTGTTAAAAACAGAGTAGTATTGTCTGCTTTTATTTTATTTATTTAGTTTTCTGTCTGAGGACAGGTCCATATGACCAGGATCCTTCCATCCTTTTCTCGGCCTGGGACCTGTTCATATACGTTTTGGCAGATGATCCAGAAGTGGTTTGCCATTGCCTTCTTCTGTGTGTGGATGGAGTAATTGTTGGGATGCCACGGAGGAAAACTCCGTGTTGCCTAGACCACGGCCTTGCCCAACACAAGTTATAAATTCGGGCACCGCCGGGAATCGAACCCGAGGCCCCAGGATTACAAGGCCAGCGTTCTAACCGCTATACCACCGTGATCGTGAAACTGCCTGTCTCGGTAACTTCTTAATCCCTGCCATTTACAGAAATAAAATATCTGTAGCTATAAATAAATTTCCTTTATGAGAATAAAGGATTAATCATTTCAGCATGATCAGGTTACGAACTGCGAGTCACAAAATCTGACAGTAGTAGAAAGGATAATATTAAAATAGATTTTAAAGAAATACGGCTTAGGACACACCGGGGTCCAGTGGACGCTCTGAACATTCGGGTTCTGTAGGAAATTTCTGTAAGAAAGATTCCAGTTTGAGGAAGGCGTTGTTTGAACGACGAATCATTGTCACTTGGCAACTAACATTTGTTTCGTTTCATGTCGTAAGCATGACTACCAGTCGTTTATTAAAATTGCATATCGATTTGCTGCGCCGTGCTTGTGTGTCTCTGGAACAGAGCCCTGGGCGCATCGTATTCGATCTATACCTTGTGAACAACGCAGTGTCGGATCGCATTTCTCAGCTTTGAGGAACAAACCACAAAGAAGTAAATACTTCAAGCACGTAACGTGTCTTGGCACTGCACGATTAGCTCTTGCATTTTTGTTGAAACGTCCCAGAACATTTCTGGTCTCCGTAGAATCCTCATGATTCGATTGCAATTTCCAGAACGAGTTCTCAGTGACTGGACCGTACGAGAGGTGGCAGACTTTCTGCATGACACTTGTAATCCTGGGGTCCCGGGTTCGATTCCCGGCGGTGCCCGAATTTATAACTTGTGTTGGGCAAGGCCGTGGTCTAGGCAACACGGAGTTTTCCTCCGTGGCATCCCAACAATTACTCCATTCACACACAGAAGAAGGCAAGGGCAAACCACTTCTGGATCATCTGCCAAGAACATATATGAACAGGTCCCAGTCCGAGAAAAAGATGGAAGGATCCTGTTCATATGGACCTGTCATCAGACAGAACACTACAAATAAAAAAAAAAAACTGTGCATGTAGAACGCATCCTTTAGGTACAACTAAGATGGACGGAAGACATGTCAGATTAAAGAAACACGCAAGAGTTACAACACTGTTATAGAAATATATCGAACGAACAATATGACCTATAGAAGACACACTCCCATACGTAGGCATGTTACATCATTAGTAATTACTTAGGAAACACGCAATGCATTTATAAGTATCTAAAATTATGCGCTATACTGAAACCATGTTTATTACATAGATGCTATCTTCTGAGTTGTCGTTTTGTGTAGCCTGGTAGAAGTTTACCGACGTGTCAGAGATTTTTGCAGCCTCATTGCCTTGATGATGAAGGCAGAGAGTACCTCCGAAACGTCTATAAACGTCTTCTAGTCTACACGGCCGTACAACCCAGAAGATAGCCATGCAAACCTTAAATCCTACTGTGTTTATTACGTAATTAGATAAACACTTCCATAGAGCACAGGTATATTACTGACTATAAACGTAAATGCCAAGGGTAATATCTTCCGGTGAAGTACACACAATTTCCTGATGTCCGCTGCTAATTTTCTCATTGCGATATATTTATTTATTTAAGATTTATTTAACGGTACTGTCACTATCTCAGAATATATGTCATTGAATGATGGGATACATTAATGAATAATTAATTGGCAGTGTTATTTAATGACGGAGTCATGACCCGATTTTTTAAGTCATATCCCGGCATTTGCATGAACGCAGTTTTGATAATGATGAAATTTCTCAGTCAGGATAGCCGACATCTGGGTCATATTTGAACCCAGGACCTCCCGAATACGAAGTATGGTCGCTAATTACTTTACTGCGACTTTTAAATGTGATTGGAAATTCTAATTTTTTAAATTAAGACGTCACATAGTCGTTTTAGACCTTCGTAAGATGTGTTTTCAGAGTTTACGGAAAAGGTCGACTATTAAACTTTTCAGTTACTTGGTTCGAACATATATTTTGTAAGGATTCACTCCCTTGATGTCGTATGCAAGAAAGAAATTTAAAATTAGTATAAATGTCATGACTATACACTTCCAAACTCCTAAAATATCTGCATGAATTCAACTACATTATTTGTAAAGAAATTTTCTCATATATCTCATCATATGACTTCTTTCAATCAAAGCAACGTACTGAAATTCGAAGCATTTTTTCCGGTGAACAAGACGACAAAAATTAAATATTTAATTAAATGTCTGCATCGTAAAAAATATATGTAAGAAACTGCGACGAGATGTTGAACATAACTGAGAAACCCGTGGTTTCTTTTCAATAAAGTTATCTGCGTGGAGAAACTTAAAATTATTTCCTCAATCCATGGTCGATCTGGAAACTTGTGTGTATCCTTGGGTCCGGGAGGAGCTTGTACTATCGATCATCTGTGATGTCAAATTGTCCTCCATTTCCCACATGTACTATAATCGTTGCCAACAAGCACCTCTCATTCAGAATGACAGATGTGGTGTTAGCCTGTAACACCGTGTTACTGCCAAGTGCGTTCCTCTTCCTGTGAACGGCGCGTCCCTAATCGCATATCAACAGGATGGCCCACTTCATTTCTGTTCAGAAAATGACCACGATTTACATGCCAGCATTTGCAGACTGCAACGTTGATCGACCTATCGCTGTAGAGTGTCAAATGTTTGTTTCTCTTTTATGCGGGTCAGTGGACCACTGGATGAAGTGTTCACTTCCTGCTATCTTTGTACAATCTTTTCTTTTTTTTCAATATCTTACCAGCTGTTCCTTCTTTTGTTCATATCTTATATTACAGGGTATACACAAAAGAATGGTACGGTTTCAAAAGTTAATAAAAAAATTATTTCTCATCTGACGGTGTATATTGTGCCCGTGTAAGGTTAGAAATAATTTTTTTATTAACTTTAGAAACCGCACCATTCTTTTGTGTATACCCTGTACATTGCTGAACCATCTTCTTTTTGGTCATCCCATAGGGCTCTTTCCTTCAAACCTTGTTATTTCCGTTCTGTTTACATCTCAAATCATTTTCCCTTCTCCGTTTTAAAATCTATTATTACACATTTTCGACTTAATCCTGTTCTCTAAAATCTGATATAATCCTAACCTACGTGCGTAAAAGCGTGGATTGACCGTAGTGCATGAATTTGCCACCATCAGAAGTGTTGTAGTGTTAGGAAAGCGTGTTCTACACTAATCTCATTCTCTCCCCTGTCATTAGCTTAAAATGTCCAAGATTCCAGAATCTTGCTTTTACACGAACAATACATATGAATGTTAGATAGATTTCTATGTTTATTCATATGTATGTAGGCAGTATAATTCAATCCATGTATCATTTCCCTAATGCATTCGAACATACGCATGCAATGCTGTATGTTTAAAATCGGCTCAGCTGGTTTAATTCCTAGCTTGTGGAGGCTCACATCTGTCATGTTTGAGTCGCAAAATCCACGAGTCGAATCTATTCCAACGTGAGGGATTTTTTTTTTCATTGCTATGGGCGAGAGATTGTATGTATGTCTGATTCTAATAGAGGACACACATTACGACTATTTGTGGCATGCGTGCCATTAAGATTAAAGCCAGATTACAATTTTGATTTTGCTATCGTGTTTGAAGTTCCGTCTGCTTTATTCATTAACATCGAGGCTTACCCTAAGCCCCGTTCTCAGTGTGTACTTACATTTTAAATTTTCGAAAATGCTTTCTTCCAATGCCTGGTAGTTAACCTAACAGTAACTTCGGTTTTATGACTGGAAGTTTTGTCTTTCTGAAGAAGAGGTAAGCTTACCATTAAGAGTTTAGTATCTTTCTTCTCATTTAGTAATAAAAAGACCTGGTTTCAGGGCTGCATAGGGAGTCCAGATGGTGGTGTGAATAAAAAATCTCCATAAAATCTGCCCATAAATCAATTTTATTCATGGATCAATAACCGTGAAATGGTGTGGCTGTATAGAATTTATTATTCACACATTCCAAGTCACGTCAATGTCTCGCTAGCCACTGGCTGTTTCAGTACACCGCGGTCGAGGTGCGTA
>NW_019060119.1:283358-294610 GCF_000696155.1 Zootermopsis nevadensis | reverse complement strand
TACACAGCGCAACAACCCAGAAGACAGAAATCTTCATACTCATCGCCCTGATGAAGGAGGCAGTATGACCTCTGAAACGTTGGTTAACATCGACCAGACTACACAGCGCAACAACCCAGAAGACAGAAATCTTCAAGAATTAATTCATCAGTTCTGATAAGAAATGTGTATTTAATCCGCAATGTCAGTGCAGCTGTTAGCAAAAAATGTAATGTTGACTACATTTCAAGACCATGCATAAAGTTTACGTCGGTAAATGTCCCAACAACAGCCAAATACGTAGAAACAAAGTTGAGGATTAAAACTAAATTTACGATCGCGTCAAGCAATGTTTTCTAAGCCTATTAGCAAAACCAAGGCGGCTAATATCGCTTAGTATAAAATCACAGAAATTCTGGATAAGTAGAAGAATCCCTATGAAGATGGTAATGCGATCAAAGAATGTGTACTTGTGGCAGGCGAGTCACTATTAATTGAAATCAAAAAAACAACTAAAATATTCAGCGCAATGAAGGAGGTCGAATTATCTTGAAGACTGAAATACATGTCCGGTGACAGTGGACAACAACCTAGGTAAGATCTTAAAAATTGTGAATTTTTTAGCCTTCAGATAGATGAAGGAATTGATGTCCGTGATGCTTCCCAGTCAACTTGTTTTTATTCGAGCGGTTTACAATGTCGGCAGTGTTAGAGGAGAGCTCTTGAAACCGGTTCGTTAGATGGAAAGACATATTTCGAAGCTCTGGAAATGAATTTCCCCATTCATAAACCTGCGTAAATCATCACAGATGGCTCTCCCTCCACGACTAGTAGGAAAGTTGGCTTAATTGGACCGTGCAAATAAGAAACCGCTTTCCGAGACATTTTGACTCACCACTGTGTCATTTATCAGCAAGCTCCATGTAGAGAAGTGATCGATTTTCGACATGTGATGGGTGTTATGGAAAATACCCTGTAAACTCAAGTCTATTCAAAATTGGTTCTTCAAACATTCATTGAACGTAACTGGTGCGCTTTAAGGAGACTTGTTGGAGTCCGTGACAAAATCTTATCCATGTTCCAAGCGCTACTTCCAGCAATTATGGGGAGTCTTGAGGAGATTTACATTCACAATTAAAATGTGCTTGGCCGTTGCTAAATCTTGCTTTCCTCACAGATAATAGCGCTGAACTAAATGATTGAATACTGAGCTACAAGGCGAAGGAAAGACCACAGTTGAAATGATTATCAACGTGTTGTAACAAAACTTCGGTTGGAGTCTTCTAAATGGCCTTTGAAACAGAGTACTGAGACGTCTTTTAATTTTTTTTGATTATGGATTTCGTTAATTTATGTTCTTAACCGCAACTGAGAATCGAAATAACTTGATTTCAGAGCATGCAGTGTAGGACTTGCATAACAAACCTTACCGAGACTATGCACGCACATACAAACACACACATATATTTATTTTGTACAGTCTATACACAAACGTTTGAAGTTTATTGGATTAAGAGCGCTAATATAATATTTTACACAACAAAATGTTTTAATATTATATAATTTTTACAACACCAATAAACTTCAAACGTTTGTGTATAGACTGTACAAAATAAATATATTTAATCAAACACAAACATGACGCATATAAGATACAAAATGATTATCACTGTTGATTCTTTCAAAGGAAAACTGAAGTTATGGAAGAATCACGTGATATTAAAAATATAATTAATATGTGAATCGACTTATATTTGGCTGCTTTACGTTAGGTTTAACCCTACAAAAATGTGTGTGATATTTGTAAAATATTCTTCGAGACATCACATTACTAATTATTTTTGTGACGCAAAGACACTCTATCCCAGGTTGTCATTACATTTTTTAAATGTCTTCATGTTTTATCAGTATATTTTTAATTTATATAATGCACATAAAATTAGTGCATAAATATATGTATAATTATATGTTAAGATGAAGGATTGGAATAAAATTTCTAGGATTGATTTCAGAATCACGTGATCTGGTATTTTGAATCTTCGCTGAAGCCGCCAAGAAAGCTTAGTCTCTGGTTTAATACGTTAACGAGATTTTGGAATGCAATTTACTGCCTCTAACAGCTTTCTACAGATATTTTCAGACAGAATACGATTTATGTTGTAAAAGCCTTGGTCCGTAAATGATCTTAGAAATTATGCTGAAAAGATGACGTCACTTACCTCGCGTAGAACAAATTAGTTTCCAGTTATAAATATGTTCTTTATGTCTTCATTAGTGCCCCAAATCAAGGTCAATGTAGGCATAATAGAATAAAAGGCAGTTTATTTGGAGTGCCCTAAGCGCATAATATTAATTCTTTCTTTAGAATATTTTGATTGTCCGATGAAGCCTATTCCAGAAACAGTGGGCAAATCAGTTTCAAGAACATTCTTTGCTACTCTTTGGAAATGTTCACTGGCTTCGGCGAAATGTCAGCGGCGATGGACAGTAAGTTTCTGTTGGAACATCATTAGCGGTCGTGTCCACTGGACTGTATTTTATTGAGAGATCTTATCATGACCTAAATATACAAAGCCTTCTTTGGAGAGACCGCCTCTGCTTCTAAAAGGATTTACCGTTGTAATCTCTTCTGTCTGTGTGGTATATACATGATAGATCCCTGCAAATTACTCACAAGTGGACTGGAAAATAGTTAACGGAAGATTTCCTGATGGCGATGGACCTGTGACATGTCGGACGTTCGCTATATTAAACATCCTTACAGTTAGATTTGAGGTTTTCACGGCGGTGAGTCTGAAGATTTCTGTCTTCTGGGTTGTAGCGCTGTGTAGTCTGGTCGATGTTAACCACCGTTTCGGAGGTCATATTGCCTCCGTTATCAGGGCGATGAATATGAAGATTTCTGTCTTCTGGGTTGTAGCGCTGTGTAGTCTGGTCGATGTTAACCACCGTTTCGGAGGTCATATTGCCTCCGTTATCAGGGCGATGAATATGAAGATTTCTGTCTTCTGGGTTGTAGCGCTGTGTAGTCTGGTCGATGTTAACCACCGTTTCGGAGGTCATATTGCCTCCGTTATCAGGGCGATGAATATGAAGATTTCTGTCTTCTGGGTTGTAGCGCTGTGTAGTCTGGTCGATGTTAACCACCGTTTCGGAGGTCATATTGCCTCCGTTATCAGGGCGATGAATATGAAGATTTCTGTCTTCTGGGTTGTAGCGCTGTGTAGTCTGGTCGATGTTAACCACCGTTTCGGAGGTCATACTGCCTCCGTCATCAGGGCGATGAACCTGCTAATTTGACTGCAGTGTTTTAAGTGGCGACATATCACTGACGGTTCATCATTATGTTCCATGCCACTGAGCTCTTCTAGCACGAAAATCCGTATTGTTTAATTTACAGAAGCCATTGTAACCAGCAAACACAGCAGTTGCGTGGCTTCTGTGTTTACAGTTGTCTGGGAATTGGAAATCATTCGCGCCAGGTGTTGGGTGCACCACAGCAAATACATTCATCACACATTTATGTTTGAACACGGCGTTGAGTACAGCGAATTTGCTTCTGGTATTCAAAACGTCCAATCGATCCGTTGAATGTCTGCTTCGGGTTATGAAAATGGCGATCGGAATACAGGAGCGTGGCATACAGTTTCTATGGCGCACACTGATTAACCACACCCACTATAATTTTACTTGACAAAAATTGTCCAAGAGTTTATTAAATTTCCACTGCCTACGTCTCGTACCCAGTCATTTCAATGCCTCAGCTGTTGCTGGTCCTGTTTACTGAAGTATAGAAGTTGAGGATTTGCGTGCAATGTTGTAAAGTAAATTAGAGAACTTCCGAACACACTCTGTTAGATTATCTCTCAGTTTCACTTGAGCATTCCGACTTTGGGTTCCGCTGCAGTGGAGAGCCATGTACAATAATCAGGTTCCCGACCTCCGGCTTGAATCAATTACTGACTGTCCCTTCAGGGCAGACGTCGTTGCCTGTTGGCTGATTCAGTCTTGAGACATGCGTGGACTTCCGAGACCACGCTGCCGATAAGGCTGTTGCTGTGTTTGCAATTATAATGGCAGCTGTTTCGAAAATCGAATTACACTCGACTGGTTCAAAAGCGGCTCGTTGAGATTAATTTGTAGTTGGGCCGGCGTTCCAGCATTTGGAAGACTAGCTGTAATAATCGAATGACTGCGTAATTTCGTTGGATCCCTTATTTTGATTCTTCTTGAGGTGATATTGTGTTTTTGTGCACCAGCGGCCGCTAACGACCCCTTTGTCCATCCCCCAAACGATGCCAGAGTGTCTAAGCTCGGATAAAGCTCTATCCCAGTGACACTTCGTCGTCAATCGCAAGTCCCACATGAACTGCCCTGGGACAGTACCCGGTCTAGCAGCCGGCGACTAACCACCTGAGCTAAGGCACGGCCCAGTATATTAGATTGCACAGGACATTTTCCTTACTTAAGTCACTCTTGTTTGACAAACAGACAGATCAGTTTGTGGAGCCAGCTTAGCACGTTGAAGTGCGTTCATTCGTGAACAATGCTTGAAGCCGAGTTAAATTCTGAAGCTACCCGGATCCCCTCTCTCAAACTGTCAAATGTTACGTCTGCATTACAAGCAAACATTTCGTAATTAATACAATTCTGTAGTACGTGTCCTATTAAAGCATGCGCTACAAAGATCTCTTCTTCCCAAGACGTATGTTAGCTCTTTCAAAAGGAGCTACGATTTCAGATAAGCCATACAGCCTCTGAATTTGTGATCTCATTGGCCGGGATTAGGTAACGCTGACACGTAGGAATTCCATCAAACTGATGCTCGCAGTCTTTCTGCTCGTCTAAACAATTTATGATTTTGTGATAAGCGCTCATATACCTGGATTAAGCGTTTTATGTGCCTCGGAATTGCCTATTAAAGTCGCCTCAGCAGTCCGTCCGTACATGCGCTTATAACAACTCGAGAATGAATTTCCACGAATCTTGATGTTGGGGAGTCTTACTGAAATTCGTCGACGCATTCGGATGAGATCGGACAAAAAAAAAATGACGTTCGCCTCACACGAAGAATTTCATGAATTTTCGCTCCCGGGAATCACTGGACGGGGAATCCCCATACAGGGCGTTACTGTTCCGCGAACAAAGGTTAAGGGTCTGATTCTGCGGGAAACAGAAGAATAGTTAGGGTGTGAGTATAATTCCTGAAATATTGTGTCGTAAACTGCTCGCGGAAACAAGATTACTTCAGATGACCTGAGGCATCGGAAAGCAATATCGACGGGCATCTTGATGTACAGTCTTCCCGGTAACAGACAATATTTTATTCTTAAGATTTCTGTGGCAAGTCGCTTACGGGCTACGTACAGTCAGTGTTCTAAATACTAAATACAAATTATTGTTTAAATTAGAGGCTATGATACGGTATTTATTTTGTACGATGTTCTTATCGCACTAACGAGATGCTGTGTGTGCCCATCCACTGCATCTTTCGTACAGAAAATCAACGAAAGTTTATCAGTGCAATTTGATACTACGCCAGACGCTGCTCTGCTGTTCTAATCCTGGGTCCAGTCCGTCCAATATAACGCATAATATTTACCTACAATCGCGAATATTTCTCAGTATCGACTATTCGTATTTGTACAGGATATAAATTAAGTAGATTACATTAAAATATAGGCGTACAACTTTTATTTAATTGTATTTGATGTGGTGAATACTTGAAGAAGAAACGGGATTCTTTTTCCCTGGATTTTCATTTTTAAACCTGCAGTGTGACCAACTTTCCAATGTCTTTGGCCGTGAGGTACTGACTGAAAGGTGGGGGGGGGGGGGGGGGAGAGGGAGGGGTGGATGAAGCAGGACCCTGGTGAATCATCAGGTCTGAAATCTGTTAACATCTCCTTGACTGAAATCATCCTTTTTGTTGATATTTATAAGCCACGTTTTGTGTAAAGAGAAACAACGAATTACACTCAGGTTCTAATTCCTTTGAACCGGAAACTACTCAGACCAAATATTAACGATGTGGAAAAGATCGTAAACTTTAACCCATTCCTGAAATTGTAGAAAGGTAGAAAGGCGAAATTATAAAACTAATGCATTCACTTCAATCTTATTGAAAGCGATGAGGTTATTAAAAATTAATTTACCTAAAACTGAGCTGTTTTTAAGCTTTATGCCTAAAGTGGCTTTTGTAACTGGAGGTATTTCTTGCGATAATTCTCCACGGGGTTTGTTACTGAGTAAAATCCCTACCTGCCTGTCCATTCTCAAGATTTAGTTATTATCTAATGGGCATTATCATGTCGGAAAGTGATCTAGTAGCGTTCTAGACTCCAGCTCGGTCGGACTACTTGAGAAGAGACGACATTCGTTTGTTAGCATCTTCATACAAATGTCGTGATCTTTCCGAAGAGCTACCAAGAACAAATCCTATATATATATATATATTGAACATTCGACAAAATTCGACAGTCCCTACATTTCGTTTTTGAATCACAGTCGACAATAACCTTTAATTAAGTAAGCGTTTCCTCAGTCAGTCTGTGAATGAGTCGTGAGAAGTTAATGTTCAAACGCCCTCGATCTTCGCCTCGCAAACCTGACAAATGTTTACATTGTTGTCTGCCATGGGATTCCCTACTGAATATTTCGGAGTGAATTTCGTCTTTGTTTCAGTTGGCTCAGCCCGTAGACTGTTCGAAAATTTCAAAGCGACTCTTGGTACTATTTTCCAGATGAAATTCTTCGCCGTCTTCTGTCTGCAACCTGAATGTAAAGTTGTTGTTTCTTGGCAGAGCGGAGTAGGAAACAACCTCAGGCTTCTCGTTCCTCTCTTTCGTGTCAGTGATGCGAGAAACCCTTCTAGGTTCACTGCACCAATTCCACGTCACTTACCCCGAGGACCTAAGGCAAAATCATGACGTAACTAGTGACGTAAAATGGGCCACTGGTAACGTCATCACTCAAGAGGGCTTCAGGCTCACTCAACTGTTGAAGAAGAATTTTCTTAAAGCTGAACTCGGCCACAGGGATTAGCGTAAATTTTGCACTTCGAATTTCGTACAAATGTGAAGGAGTGGAACGTGGACGCTGTATCAGATATTTAGGCGTAAATGTTTGTTTCCTCTGCGGAGACGAGATTAAACATCTGCATGAAAGATAAACTAACAGAAATATTCAGTATTACTCCTAATATACGCATTCATTTCATACGTCTTTGCTATTCGAGTCGTATAAAGGACAGGCCGCTGCATAGCTCAGCTAAATGCCCTGTGGCTTTACAAATTATTAATCTGAAGGATTTCTTTGTATGTGCAGAGGAAGGTTCCTCAAATACACTGATTTTTTCAACTGGGATTAAAACTGAAAATTGTCTACGGAACGAAAAGTAATTTCGACTGGTTATGAATTATGAGCTTTAGCATGAAACGGATTGCTTCAGAGTGTGAAGCTGATGGTATTTTAGCGTATATGAACATTGATCTAAGCTGGATCCTTGATGATGGAAGCTGATGTCGTAACGCATGCTAATCGCACCGCCATAGAACAGCACGTGAGCCGGTTTCATCTACACAAATCATCTCCTTACTTTGATGTTATAGTCTGCTTATCGGCGTTCAAAGACGATGCTTTCCAACGAATCTGTGTAGCAAAATTCTGTAAGCATTTCCTGCCTCACGTGCACGATCAACCTGTCGCATTCATCCATGTTTAACTGATCCTCTAACTTCAGGTGGTCAGTGACCTGTGGCCACGTTCCTCGTTGTTCGACATCGCCTACTTACCTTCTCGTCCTTTGTAGGTTAGGTTCGAAGGTCCATTCGGGAGAGATGACAGCGTGGTTCCCAAAGACATAGTCTCACAGTGCGAAAGGAAAGTGTTGCAACTAGTTGTTACAGTTTTGGGGAGAGTCGAAATATATTTGTCATGAATAAAAATTTTCTTGGATATTATCCATCGTCTAGTAAAATATAAAATATAAAACGTAAAACGACGTTTCGGAGATGGGACTCTATCTCCGTCTTCAGGTTTCTACACAGTTGGGCCCACTAGATAGTTGGTTGTCCAAAATTAAGATTTTTAGGTCAATACGTGGCGGTGTAATATCAAAGGTCACTGAGGAATGCTGATGGCGTAGTGTTCCGTTTTAAATTTGTATTCTGAACAACTTTTTATGCTGTGAAGGTAGGTGTAATTTTCTTCTGACTAAACCGAAGGTGGCACGTTAATGGCAGGCATCAGCGTGTTGTCGAACGTCGCCTGAAAGAAGGAAGAATTGTCCAGATGTTGGTGGGATTTATCAGAAGTTTATTAGAAGAATCGCCAGGGTACGCTTCGCCCGGTGACGGGGAAAATGTCCTCGCCGTCCAACGCGTTGTCCCAGGTCAGCCTCCCGGCTCTAGGCAGTGTAGCAGCTTCCGTGTTGAAAGAAATGAAGACGATTTATTCGATGTTAAAAATTAGCGTCTCGAGGATTTATTGTTCTGCCAAGCTTTAATTAGTCTCGTGTGCAGTTTTCCGAGTGAATTTATAATATTATGGCTCGCCTTCCTCCTGGCTCAGCCTGTCCTGTGCTCCGTAAACAGCTGGTGTAATGTGCAGGATTTGGGGTTTTCACGGCGGTGAGTACGAAGATGGCCGTCTTCTGGGTTGCAGCTCCATGTGGTCTCGTAGAAGTTTATTGACGTTTCGGTGGTCCTAGCTGCTTCCATCGTCAGAGCAATTAGCCTTGGTGATGGGGGACAGACATATTTGTAGCTGATGTACAAATCATTTTTATTCCAATTTGTTCACTAATATTCATTAATGCTAAATATTTTATCGATACCTGACTTAGTATGACACACATCCACACTAACGGCCACGAACAATTTCGTTCTTGAATGGTGCAGACCGAGCCAAGAGAATGACTTTTGTATCTCTTGGCAGACTGTTTTTTTTGTATGAAAACTGAAAACTCGTCATTAGAACATAATAACATAATTTGTCACATGGTATAAATTTTGCAACAAGAAGTATGCATCATTTTTCACAGCGGTGAGTACGAAGATGGACGTCTTCTGAGTTGTAGCGTCTTGTAGTCTGGTAGGCGTTACCAACGTTTCGAACGTCCTTACTGCCTCCATCATCAGGGCGATAGATCGCTCTCTGAAACGTGTACCGTGCTACAAGGTACTACAACCCAGAAGACAGCCATCTTTGCAGTAGGAATCCAAAATGACTCAAATACGAAAATTGATAATATTTTTGTCGGTAGAATAATATTTGGCTTATCTTTTACATCGCTCACAATAAATGGATATCAAACCGATGCCATATTTTATAACTAATTATGTTACTGCGGAAGGAAACTTAATACTTTCGAAGCAGGGAACAAGAAACGTGAATAATGAAACAATCATGCAGTTTCAGCTTCTTTATAAAGAGAGAAATTAAGGAAACCATTTATAAAGATAATGGTACGAGTAATAAGTTTAATTCATTTTTGTATGCGTCTCTAAATGTCTTAAAAGCTATTTTTGCAATTGTGAGATGTATAAATAAAGAGTGATTGGAGTAAACAAGGAATAAAAATGTCTTGGAAATAAAAAAGGAGTCTGTAAATCTACAGAAGGATTAGTAACGATACAAGTATAAGAACATTTTGCATCAGGTATTGTCAAATTCAGAATAATGTTACGAAATAGGCTGAAAAGTAGCATTAAAGTATAATTACAGCTAAATCAGATAATAAAAAGGGAGACAGGAAAAAGACAGTTAACTGAACAGTAAAAAAAGTAAAAGATCCGGGAACAGTTGCTGATGCCTTCAATGATTCTTTCTTACTAATTACTGAAGGCTTTTACTTCAAGTGGGGACAGAAAATGCTATTTCATTTCTTAAATATGCATTTTCTGTAACAATAAAATGTACGAGAAATGTGACAAAGCTAACAAGACATCTACGAGCCAGTTTAACTATTAACTGCTTTGTCTTAAGTACTCGAGAAATTTGTGTAGTATAGGTTAAGTCATCATATTTTTACTAACACCACAGAAAAATTTGACTGAATATCCCCTGAAGATGGAACTTTCAAACTAACAGACAATGCGTCTTGTTTATTGGTTAAAACAAAAGCGTAAAGGACAGTCATTAAGTACGATATTCCGGGTAAACAAATTGTGAATCAGCTGAATTGGAGAAATCGAGTTAATAAACTCACACCAGAGTTGAGTGCTGTATGCCAGCAAAACTGACGTAAGCGAATAAAATTATTTTGCGTATTTTAATTCCATGATGGAGTATGGAATTTTTTTTTTAATTTATTTGGCAGTAAAATGATATTTACATTCCAAATGAAAGGTTTTACATAAATTGCTTGTATAAAACATAGGCATTGATCTAACAGTCTGTTTAATAGATCAGAGATCTTGGCACTTTCATTTAAAAAATAAATTAAAAAACCTATTAATGAACTTCATTGCAAATAACCAAAAACTTTGCAAAATCTAATTCCCCTATACAGAGTGTCCACACAAACAGCAGCTCTCAGCATTTTATCCAGACGATTACAAATTTCGTTTTAAATGACTAATCTTCTATTGTCTTCACGTATTGAGGAATATAACGCAATTAAGGTTCCGCAATCTGCTATTCAGTGTCTGATTAGTCCTGATTTTGCTATAAACGTATAAAATTTCATGCCATATTAAATATTTTGCTACTTTATTCTGTTTACTATTTCCTTCTCTTTTGATGTAGCCGTTGGATTTTGACGTTGTTCATCATTTATTCTTGTGTTATACCACGCCCCATTCACATTTCTAACTTCTCCCCCACTCTTTGTGTGTCACCATTAAGGAACTGCGTAGGTTTTAAATCTTGCAGTGGTAAATGAGGGCCAGTAGTTCAGAATAACGCCGTTTTACGTGGCACTAAAAACTGTCGAATTTAACAAGTACATACGAGGTGCGATCGGAAAGTTTCCAGACTGCGCCTATTAAAAACCCGTACACTTATCTCAGGTATTAAATTCATCCATCACCCTCGAAGTAGTTCCCCTGGGAGTGAACACAACGATCCCAGCGCCGCTGCCAAGCCTGGAAGCATTCCTGGAAATCTTTCTTTGTCAGCCTGTCAAGCACCATCTGCGATTCTGCCTGAATCTCTTCTATCGTCTCAAATCTCCTTCCCTTTAGCTGAATTTTTATCTTTGGGAAGAGGAAGAAGTCACACGGAGCTTAGAAAGGAAGTTGGGGTCGGTTCTTGCAAGATCTTTGAGCTCC
>NW_019060119.1:219493-233160 GCF_000696155.1 Zootermopsis nevadensis | reverse complement strand
CATCATTTTAATATATTTTAAATATTTTAAATATTAAATGTTAATTGTAGTAATAATATTTTAATATTTTAATATTTAATAAAATATTTTATTGTGATTAGACGGTTAAAATTAAACAATTATAATTCATCACAATATGACGCAACATTATCATCTCATAAAGTCCATAATGTTGGTAGGTTCAGGCACGAATTATTATTATTGTCATCATAATCATCATTACCATCATTCTAAAGTGTTAATTCGGTTGTTTTTATAGTTGCCGTGATGTTGAATCATGAGATTTCTTCTGCCTGTATTGGCCTCACAACACTTTGTACGTCCCTGCTTTGTAATGAAATATAAGAATGAAAACATTTGAATGTGACGTTCTCAGGAAATGTCCTTAATCTCTTGTCAAGTCATCAAATGTATCTGGGCCTATCTGTAGTGTATAACCGGAGTTCGCGTGGTAATGAACTCAGGAATAAGGCCTGTCTGTGCGTGTCACGTAACAGATGATTTGATCGGTGAGCTGAGAATTGTGACAGAGGGAAATGTCGTGGCCTATTTTAAGATAATTTTTTTCCCAAACTGAGACATTCCATGAACACTTCAGCGAAGGCTATTTGAAACTAGCGAACGCATTTAGCATTGAAGTCTCAAAATTCGAAAATAAGAGGCCATTTGGGATGTAGATGAGAAAATAATTTCGTCCCTTGATCCAAGAGACAGGCGTGGGTGTGTCTGGCCGAGTAATGACTCTGTTGCAGGTTCTTGTAAAACATTCGACTTTAAAGAACGTCAGGAATTTATGGACCAGCTAACAAAGTAACAGGCTGCATCGTACTTTATCAGGACGGGATTTGTTCCGCGAAGTTTTTAGTCGGTCGCCCGTGGGACTGAAAAACTGCTACTTTTCGATAGCCGAAGTTCGTCTTTACGTCAAACGCTTTGTAAGGCGTCCATATTTTCGAAATATAAAAGCAAGTGAATGGAGTTAAGAGTCAGGTTAAAGCTGACTTAAAGGATCCAACGATCGAACCCTTGTGGAGTCACTTTCATCGCATTCTGTGACCCCACTTGCTGTCCTGTAAGGGAATCACGTTTGAAGGATTGTCCTTCGGTTTATTTCGAAAAATATTTGTTCGAACTTCGATTCGAAGCAACGGAGCCTCATAATTTCTAACCAACATGGCCATTGGAGCTTGTGAGATTACGCCGAAACCAGACGTTTGAACGTTCGTGTGGATATACAAAGAGCGTAGCTACTAGGAATCGAAGTCATAACCTATGAATACTCCAAGGGTTAAGTGTTTTAAAATTTTAATGTGCACATCACGAAAATTAAATCCGCAATGATGGCCAGTGATTAGCATCGTTTTTCAGAAGCTAGGAGTCGTTAAGCTGCTCAACAAATTCTCAGCCACTTACGGGAGCGGGGGACTTATTAAGGTGTTCGTAAGTCTCACGATTTTGAACCTAATCAGTGCAGCCCATACCATCCCACCTAATTTATCTAACATTTGTTTTATTAGCATAATTTGTTATACGAGTAGGTTTTAGCTTTCAGGATTCCCGATAAAATTTTGCGGACTTTTTCATGTCAATTTCGCCGTGCGTGCTACGTTTGTAGCCCATCTCATCCGCCTTGATTGAATCACCCTAATAGTAAAAGTGGAAGTTATAAAGCTGCTCATTGCATGGTTTTCTCGTCATCCCATTACGTCCTGTCTCTCAGGCGCGAATGTTCTCTGCTAATTAAACATGTCTTTATAAAGATAACCAATCACGCGGAGATGGGTAATCACTCCTACAATACAAAGGGCCACAAACAGTGAAGCTCATTCTTGTTAATTTTTATTCATTCCGTTGTTAATTAGGCTAATTAGCCTCTTATGCTCATATTCTCCTGACCACCTTTTTATTTCCTCGGGATCAGTTCTACTCTTCTAGCCAAAGTGCAGCATCGCTTGCAAGCCCACATACAGACTCGCGCAATTAGTACGTTCAAACGAATGGTTAACACGGGTTGGCAATTCTGTCCCAGCATTCACCAGGACAGACGGACGAAAACGAAGATAAACCTAATCAGGATGGTCGGTAACTCGGACGAGATTCAAACCGGGTACACCCTGAAATGAAATCTAGAAGCTTACCGCTACACTAACCCGCTGTGTTATACACTATTTTATTTAGTGTTCTGTCTGAGGACAGGTCCATATGAACAGGATCCTTCCCTCCTTTTCTCGGCCTGGGACCTGTTCATATACGTTCTTGGCAGATGATTCAGAAGTGGTTTGCCATTGCCTTCTTTTGTGTGTGAATGGAGTAATTGTTGGGATGCCCGGGAGGAAAACTCCGTGTTGCCTAGACCACGGCCTTGCCCAACACAAGTTATAAATTCGGGCACCGCCGGGAATCGAACCCGAGACCCCAGGATTACAAGACCAGCGTTCTAACCGCTAGACCATCTCATCTTATTTCCTCGGACTATTCTTGATTTAAATCTGCAGCGTGAAATTTGTTTTGTGATTCCTCTGACATTCATTGTGAACTACATAGGCCAGAATTGTAATTACGTGGCAGTGTGAGTTTTGTCTTGGAGCGTTAAAACTCATTCATGAACGCGGCACTGGCTTAGTGGCGGTATTTTAAAGCAAACTATGTCGTGCGCCATCTTGAATTCCAGTTTCTGCCAAACGTCGCGTCTGTTCTGCAGGTAGTGGGGTTGGTTCTTATAGCAGTGGCTGCTGTTTAACGTACGGCACTGTTGTTATTATTATTGTGAAGTTTCATGAATTTTCATGGCTACTGGGAAATCAATCGTGTAAGCCAATCTAGCGATGTTGACTCCACTTCGCATGCACTGGCTATCAGGCAGTAGTTAAAATATTCCCGATTAATATATGAAGTTAAAATGTAATGGGCCAGTTCCTGAGACCATCTGGTGTTTGACTGATTCTTGCATCACTGAAGTTACTTTGTGATTCGTCTGTTATTTAAATAAGGCACATTTATCGACCTCTCATATTGATTCAAATGTAAAGGAATTATTTTCGTGAATGATTCTTACAACAGTATTCGGAAGAACATGACAATTATCTACTGAAAAGTTTCTTCGACATTCGCCTGTAGGCGCCTAGCAAAACCATTAATCGCCCAACTATTGTAGCCAGTATTCAAGACGAGATTCCGAATGGTTCTGACCGAATACAGGATATTTTATGTTTTACGTACGATAGTCGCCCATTGCGTACTTAATTGAACAGCAAGGCAGGTCATTTAAGAGAAGCGAACTTCAAGAGAGGCAAACTGAGAGGTTGCAGAGTCTGTCAACAAATTCCATTCCTTTGGTGCCTTAAATATGATCCGGTCAGTGTCATGATGTCATGGAAACAATTTTGCTAAATCCGTCTGCTTTGACCGCACTACAAATTCTTCCAAGCTGTCTAAATGGACCACGCAAGATAAGTGCATTAGCACCAAGGCTGTCATACTTCATTAGTAGTAATACCAAAGGATTTGCCAATGAATTTGGCACAGCCTCAAGAGGTGTACTTGTCTGGTACTTTGAACCTCGACCAGTTACTGCAATTTCCTTGGATTTCTTACTCTGATGGGGATAAAATTCACCCAGTGAAAGTGTAGACTCCTCATGTCCTATGAAGTCGAAATCTCTGACGTGGTTTGGACAATGAAATGTAGGCTGAGGACCAAACCCCCAGACACTTCACTGTTACTGATTGACTTATGTAGTCGTAAGAAATTATGAAATCGTAACTGTTTTACTCATATGCAGTTCTGTGCTGTGAAAAGTGTTAGTACTCGATGTGAAGACATTTTAAGTCCTTGGTTTAAACTTGTATCCTGTACAGAAGATATAACCCCATCACTGCTCAATATCCATCGTCTGGAATATTGAAAAAATTTTCCATTAGCGGTCGCAGTTTCTCAGACACGTAGTCCCACCCCTTCGATGCAATACCCGCTGGTTCTAAAGCCTATAAGAACTGTCTTTACGTTCTGAGGCGTGTACGGTCGTGAAACAGCTCAAATTTTGGGTTGAATCCCGCTTGAAGAATGCATGTACGAGTTTATATTTTTTTCTTGTCCTGTGTCGTAGACGCTTTATCGTTTGGTCGATATCCTGATGAGTATATTAAGGATACAAATATATATTTATTATTCAAGTCTATACACAAACTTTTAAATTGTTGATGTTAAAATTTAAAATTAATATTAATATTCTGCGCCATTCATCGTTATCTCGATGTTACAATATTGCGCTTTATACTACTACATGTTTCAATGTCATAGCATCATCTTCAGGTTTTTTATCTTTAAAACTATTCTATATTTATTAATGCAAGCTTTTCATTAATTGTAGATGTACAATTTAAAAGTTTTTATATAGACTTGAATAATAAATATATATTTGAATTTTAAACACAAACATGACGCATCTAAACTATAAATATTAAGAATACTTAGTCTCAGAATTGTTTCTTAATCGGAAAGGGCCATATTGCCTTAATCTGTGAAACGTCAGAGACGACTGTTGTGTCTTATATTTGGGAGTAACGTAGCCTCAGAAATAATTTGTTTGAAGATTTTTATCAGCGAGGCTCCACTCTTTACCTCTTTGTGTGAACAGATTTTCACCGTGCACCGGACACAGTACTCGTGCCTTCTGCCTGTCTTGGTTCTTAGTGCATTCTGTTTTCCTCCGAAGGAAGCGTCTCCCTTCGCGCTATTAGGGTGGCCGTAACGACGAAAAATTGGCAGTTACTTCCGCCTCTCTGGTGCACAAGGGACAGGGAAAGTTTACTTTCGTTTGAGTAATTTTCTCAGAAACCGTGCGCGTCTTTTCGTCAACATTTGTTCACTTCAATGTTTACCAGTAAACAAATCACTTGTTTGTCTTCGGTTTTCCTTCATTTAACAGCTAAGTTTCCTCATTACTCAGCTGTCTCTGCTCATACGCGCCCAATATTAATCAAATGTTTCAATATAAATGCCCAAAATCCTTCAAAAAATACGTCTCCTTCGGAGTGCTGTAAGTAGACCACGTGGACTTCATCCGATGAATCTTTGCAGGCGTAAAAGTGGTTGCATAATCCGTTCGCGGCCGTCGTCTTCGTTGTCTTTCGAACACAAGGCAAACCGTGATTTGAATTTGTTTAAAATAAGTAGAGTCCTTCCAGTGTGAAGTCCTCCGTCTGTGATGTTCTCCGTTCTCCGTTCTCCTAAGCTGACGCCAAACGTCGTGGTTATGTGGGTAGCATTACTGCTTGCATTCGGAAGGTATCTGGTAAACATCTCGGCCACGAAACCGGATAGCCTGACTGAGAGTTTTAGTGGCTTTTCTCAGTAACTCCAAACAAGTATTGTGATAGTGCCGTTAATTGGGACACAAATGCTTCCTTCCAAATCTCATGCAATTAATTAACCTAATTAGAATCTATGAAAACTGAGCTACTTTCAGTGATGTTAAGTAGATTACAAGCAAAGGACTAAGTTCTGAAATGACATATATATTTTGCACTAAGTCCCTTAAAGTTTAAAGTACTATAAGTTTCCTTCCATTGGGTTGAGAGGCCATAGGTCACAAGATGTAAACGGGCACAGCTTTATAATAGTCGGTTCACATATTCTCGTAAAGGTGAAAGAGTTACTTACAGTACAGCTGTGTGAAGAAATGTCAGCTTTAAAGTATTAAATTTTCCATAAATGTATTTGTTTCCACAGAAAGTTTTCATAGTTCAGAGGTTATAAAGTCTCTCTACTGACTTAGGTGGCAGCACATTATGTTTTTTTACCTATATTAAGCCGCACGTCCGTGTTTACAGAAATACAAGGATATTGTGTTTTACGATTTTATGGAGTATAATATCTTTTCGGTTGATTTTTGGTAATTAATCTGTGCCCAAAAGTTCAGTAGCATGAACATGGGTAGTGAATGAGGATATCCGTGAACTTTCAGTGAACGTGTTGTGAAGGTAATATTTCCCACTGACACACAAAATTCCCGCGTCTGTCCGCATCTTCGGCAGAATGCCTCATTAGACTAATTACTTATTAATTAATTAAATTTAAGGAGCAAGGAGTATTGTTAATATTACATTTAAGTAATTTTCATGTCGTCTTGCTTGAGTTACGATAAACAAGTATAATATAAGAGCAATCATTTGTATAAACAGTCTTCTCCGATTCACAGAAGTTGGTGAAATTGCAGAAGTAGTTTTGAGGGGAGATACTTAAAATGCGAATCAACGTCAAACAGAATCGGTCCTTCCAAGAACCCGGAGATATCCTTTTGATTTTAGAGAACTGTACACGTCTCAGATCAAAGAAACGAACGGAACCCAACATAACAAGGCGTTTGTTACGGTTCTCATAGAAAATAAATCACTCGCCTGAACGTTATTATTAACAACCTGAGTGTATCTGCCCGGTATTGAATCCCCTGACTCAGTGCCACAAACTCTAATTGGCCGATTTTCGCGGAACTTCAGTGACTGGCTTTGATTGCGGAGTTGTTAAGGAGTTGTGAGAGGTTAACGGAGAGACGAGTGCGGTGTGTAGAAGTAGTTATTCGACTTGAACGCGGGAGAAGAAGGAAACATTGATTACAGGTGCAGTTTTAGACCGGTAGAACAAACTTGGTGTTATATGTTCAAAACTTTTATAGACTTTATACTTTCAAGATACCTTCAACCTAGGCTGTAAAATTTTACCAAACACGTAAAGTTTTTTTTTTAAACAAGAAAATATTTCTATAAGTATAATTTTCTCCGTGGAAAATGTGAGGCTTGTTAACTTTAATTTTTCAGAGTGTGCTAATTTTTTCACCTTATATATTTATTTCGTGTTATTCATTATTTAGGAAAATTCTATTTGTATTCCATGTTTCAGAAATGAACGGCACAAACTATAACAAACATATAAGAAAAATATCCAAGACTTTCTTCAGCAACAGACTGAGGTCATGAAATGCACTTATAGTACGGGAAGCTGTAACAATTCATTTTTAATTTAACTAATTACTCTGTCCCTACCGAGAATAAATACACATTTAGAAACTCTCATGATGTATCAGAGGCCGCTATCGTAACACTAACCTCATATCACTTCCATCATCATTACTGATTATGGAGGCAACGCGAACCTGTAAAAAGGTTGCGTGTGGGAGACAGTAAGAACTTGGACGTGGAATTAACAATAAATATCTGTGCCCCTGACAGGAATCGAACCCCAAACGTTTCACTACTCACTGTGTTTATTGATCTAGTCTCTTCTCCTAGTGTACGTTTCTGCAAAAGATCACAACGATTTACATATCAAACCTTTTTAGCCGATTTATTGATCGATGGGATGCATTACAATATCCGAAACAGGTATGGAGAACACGTCATTGTTCGCGAAATCTCCGATTAAGAATGTATAAAGCTTCACACCAAAGCGCCAAGTATGAAAGGGTGTGTTGTTCACAGAAACAAAAGCTCCCAGTTATGATTGATCACTGCGCTTACACAATTGCCACAAGATTCTTTTGTCTAGCTCCTATTCCAAAGTTTCCTACATGGTTCATGTGGATCAATGGACCCTCGTTTGAATTATCTCTCCAGGCGTCGGAAAGCGACATCAATGTCTTATTGTTTACATATAGCGTTACAATTCAATTCATGTTAACTGGTAATTTCGAACAATAATTCACTTGTTTAAATTTCCCCCCTGACTTCTGTTAAAAAAAATTTCCGTGCTAAATAAAAAATCTCGAGAAATGCGAAATACTTCTAACAAACCTCACAGTAAGGTTTGTCTTCCGCTTGAACGCTTTCAAAGTACATTACGCGTCACAAACGTTATAAAATTATTGTCATTCTTACTGTATTTTATAAGTACACGTTTAAATGATAATTTAACTCCGTGGACAGAATTTTTTTTAAAAAACTACGCCTCACAGATGGTAGAATTTCCCAACAAAGCTGTATGTAACTTGAAAGTTTATTACTGTGTTAATTATATTAATCCATTTAATATCCTCATAACCTATTCGTTTTAAGATCTGCTTTAGGCGTCCTTTACACTATAGTTTGAGCAAAAAACAACCAGGATTTCCTACTAAAATTTTGTATGTATTTCTCATTTCCAACCGTGCATAGTATCACACAAGTCCACAACACCTCCTCCATTTTATCAGCATGATATCTGATAAACAGAACAGACTAAACGTACATTTTAACCTCAAATTTATCTGACTATAAATTAGTTCCGTTCAGTTCCTGAATGCCTCAAACCCCGTAAAATACAATTTGCTTTACTTTTAATCAGGAATGACTGTACTTATTCTTTGGTTCTTCATTTTCTTGTCTGACTCCTCTATGCCGAGATTCATCATCGTAAAACCTTCACCGCTGTTCTTATGGTTCGAAGATTCATACATAATTAATGAATTACTGAAGGCAACAGAATTTATGATGGTTACGAAGAAGACAATGTTGCCCTTGCCTCTTTCCACTTCTTATTCTGCTCGACACTAGCTCATTTTTCACCCAGGGAGCACCTGACGCAAACCGCGATTTCATTGCAATCTATTCATGCACACACCCCCCCTTCATAACACCCCCACAGACTTGCTACCGTCCAGTCCTAAACAAAAGCACACCACGCATTCACCCCACGAAACCTGTTATTTATCCCTGATTCATATCACACGCACATACAGACAGAATTACTTTCACTTTAAGATAATTTATCCTTTGTCCTTGTAATCCTGGGGTCTCGGGTTCGATTCCCTGCGGTGCCCGAATTTATAACTTGTGTTGGGCAAGGCCGTGGTTTAGGCAACACGGAGTTTTCCTCCGTTGCATCCCAACAATTACTCCATTCACGCACAGAAGAAGGCAATGGCAAACCGCTTCTGGATCATCTGCCAAGAACGTATATGAACAGGTCCCAGTCCGAGAAAAGGATGGAAGGATCCTGTTCATATGGACCTGTCGTCAGACAGAACACTAAATAAATAAATAAATAAGAACATCAATCCAAGAAGGATACGTAACTGAGGTTGCGTGCGAAATGAAGCCGTGTCTTCTTTAAAGAAAGACGACGTAGGCTTCGGTGCGTTTACCTGCAGCTCAGGTGGATATGGCCTCGGGACGGAGTCTGCTGTCATCATGAACACTTGAACGGGTACGAGAAATGGGCTCCCACTGCGTACGAATTCTGTTATTGTTCTTTAATTCTTCTTAATGAACGCATCGAACGTACTCGAGGAGGTTCACGGGAATGTTCGTACCCAGAAGCAGACTTAAGAGTCACGACACAAAAGCACAATGGCAAACATGGTCATCGCTGTTTTTCATCCAGCTCCGATTAATCCTCATGTTCCTCTGTCGTCTTCCTCTGGCTCTAACAAGTTTCTCAAGAGATTTCCAAGCCAAAAATTTTGTATCCATTCGCCAACTTCCCCTTCTCGGACTCCATCGTACTGTTCTAGATTTCACAGCAACGACAGTTCTGGGTGACCTGTTTCAGGCGTAATATTCTGCTGGGGTCCTAAACACTCGAATGGCATTCAAAATATTAATCTGTGTCCACAGGTTTTACTTCTCTGATTAAAATACTCTTTGTATGATACTAACAGCATCTGAATGTGGTCAGGGGCCTAAGTTTGCTGAAAGTTCTGTTGTAATTGAGGTCAGTGGAAACAAAATGGTTGCCGAGCTGGGACTGCCCTAATAATCTGTGTCTCTTGAATGGGTAATAGTGGAAGTTTGCTAAGCTTTGTGGAAACAACCGAAATGCTGATCACAGTCGACACTGGCTAATTAATTTCGCATTGCGAAATTGAATTGTAATACCATCCAATTATCCCGTCCTTCAAGAGCTTTATATTGGCATTTCTCATATTAATTGTGAACATATTCTCTGTGTCCTTGCGCACACAGCTTCCCTGATCTCTATTCCCGTCCAACACTTCTCCCGAGAAACTAGGGACACCGATTGTTTAAGAACAACCGGAGTGCGTATAGTGAAATTTATGGGGGTATCAAATTTCACGTAAATCCCTTAAGCAGTGGTTTTTGAGCTCTTACGTGCAGACCGATGGACTCGCAGAGCAAAGGTAGAATGTGCTCGTTTGCATTCAGAGCGCACAGATATTCGGTTTGCTTTACAAAATGGTATTTGCCATGTAATGCGTAAACAAATCGGTGAGATTTTAAAGTTCCTACTGCAGGTATAAAGCTAGTCTTCAGAGACGCTGCACTGCACAGTCCTCTAGATGTTGGACGGAGACTCTAATCATCTCTGAAACGTCGATTCCAGAAGGCATTCATCTTAAAACTCATATAAATTTGCTCTGAAGCTGTCAACGGTGGAAACTTTCGGGGTATATAAAAAGTAACCGAATTATTTCACTTCATAAAATGTACATAATTAAGTGTCTGTGCATAATTAAGCACCATTAGGATGTTTCAGTGTAGCGCCATTCGTCATTAACCTCGAAACCTTCAGGGCACCACATGGAAGGCTGAACGGGTCACAGAACATTGATCTGGACGTTGTGACGAAATGAGAAATCTTTCCCTGCCTGGTACTGAACCCCGGTCGTCCAGCCCGAAGCCTACTCAATATTCTCATGAAGCCATTGCTTGTACCATTTAAAAACAGACACGTGCTACGGTTAAAAAATTAAGTCATAAGCAAGGGGCCCCCCCCGTGTAACAGACTGTTCCCAACTCACCGCTGACGTCAAGACTTCTCGTTGCTAGGCCTCTGCTCAAGCCGTTTGCGCAGAAGCTGTGCAGGTGCGAACATGGTTTATTTACGAGCAGAATGTGTGTTAATTCTCGAAAGTTCGGTCGTCCAGCCCGAAGCCTACTCAATATTCTCATGAAGCCATTGCTTGTACCATTTAAAAACAGACACGTGCTACGGTTAAAAAATTAAGTCATAATTTCGATTCATTTGCACACTCGTTCCGAGTACCCGACTATGAAGATGCTGCTCTGTTATGTGACAGCTCAAATTTCTACCGTAGCGGAACTTCGACTAGTTCAAAAATTTTCTATATTTCCAAACATAGATTCGGGTGGAATTGTCCGACGTTTTGTGCTGTTAGAACTCGGTCCACCGATTATGGCCGCTGACCTTGTAGGGAGAGCCTAGTATGCGGACCACTCAAAGAAGGAAGGAAGGAGTTTCCGTCGGTCAGTACAGTCTGTGTCAGTTGCAGCAGTGTGGAAGCCTGATAAATATTGTCTTCTGGTCATTGATAACGCCTCGTATCACAACACCTTAACAGACAAACCACCGACGTCTAACTCAAAGAAGGATGAAATGAAAGCCTGGATATTGGAAGTAAACATCCCATTTTGTGACATGTTGAAAGATCAACTATACGATTTAATCAAATTAAATAAGTCAGAGCACAAATATTACGTGATTGATTAGATTTTAGCAGATAAAGAACGTACTGTGCTGAGACTTCCGCCGTACCGTCCCGATTTAAACGCCAACTTATTTGGGCAGATGTAAAACACTGGGTTGCAATCAAGAACACAACATTTAAAATTAAGGACCATGAGGAATTGTGTCGTCAGAGACTCGAAGAAATTGGGCAAGAGGACTGGAAGAATGTATGTTGGCATGTGGGAAAATTAGAACAAATCTTTTATGAGCAAGAAGGCATAATCGGAAACGCTATTGAACGTGTTATAATTGAAGATAAAGGAGTGGACAGTGATGAATCGAGTGATATGTCAGAAAGCGAAGGTCTGTGAGGAGTGAATAATTTGGAAGAGGGCCAAAGAGTTGTGAAGAAGATAAAATTATCTAATACTCTCTGCAGGGTAGTGAAATCGACTTTCCTATGTTATATACCGTGGTGGTATTTTAATTGGAGTGTACTGTACGCGGCCTGCTGCCATCTTTTCAAGCAAACTTCTGGTAAGTGACTCGCTCCGAGGTTCTAATTCACAAAGCTCAGCGGCCAAAATCGCTGAATCGAGTTCTAACGCACCGAGAGCCAAACCCAGAGCCTCCCCCTCACCCTCGACTCGCCGTAACTTAGAATTCCAATACAGCAAGCCCATTGGTCCCTAGGTTGGCGTCTTAGTGACGTTAGTGCCTCGAGGCATAGCTTACTCAAATCCGACTGGATTAGTCGGAATCTCTACGTGGATTCGGGGTGATGTGCAAATAGAAGGTCTTTCCGATTATGTTGGAATTTTTAAGGGGCATGTTGCAACTTCCGAACTAGCTGGCACTAGGGCGGCTCACTGAAATACATACAAATCAGAGGGCACTATCGTAGTTTACAGTTCATACTGAAATACAAGAAGAAATCCGTGTACCCAGATCGCATCTATGTACTTCCCATGTTGAACGTCTTATTCATCTGTTTTGAATTCTGTGGGAATGATTAATCACGAAGCACGTCCTTGTGCAGTTTTGTCTACCGAGAGAGAGAGAGAGAGGGCGCTCATCGACCACAGCTGGTGCGCGGTCTGTGGGCGTGGGTCTAGATCGCTCGGACGTTGGGGTCACTGTTTCGAATCCCGCTCAAGGTACGAGGTGCGATCGGAAAGTTTCAAGACTGTGTCAATAGAGGGCGAACCGGATGTAGTACGAGCTTCTGCCGCTAGGGGGTGCGGCCTACACATGCGACGCATCGCAGCCAAGTTTGTGCCAAGGTTCCTGTCTGAGGACCAGAAGCAGAATCGCCTTGACTTCTCGTTTGTCAGGAGCTCAACGATCTTGCAAGAACCGACCGCAACTTCCTTCCTAAGCTGCGTGTGACTTCTTCCTCTTCCCAAAGATGAAAATTCAGCTAAAGGGAAGGCGATTTGAGACGATAGAAGAGATTCAGGCAGAATCGCAGATGGTGCTTGACAGGCTGAGAAAGAAAGATTTCCAGGGATGCTTCCAGGCTTGGCAGCGGCGCTGGGATCGTTGTGTTCACTCCCAGGGGAACTACTTCGAGGGTGATGGATGAATTTAATACCTGAGATAAGTGTACGGGTTTTTATAGGCGCAGTCTTGAAACTTTCTGATCGCACCTCGTATAATTCGCGACTGTAATTTTGTGACTTGCGGGGTGAAGGAAGGAACAGACTTCATGCATTCCTTGCAAGTCTCAAGATTACAGTCGCGAACAGTACAGATGTTTGTGCCTGTCTTTCTGCGTTCCGCTGTCCCGTGTGGGTAGACGCCTTGCGATTGGCTGATTGCTCGTCGGGGTCCCACCAAATATTTAATAGATCGAGCAACCTTTCGAATGGGAGGCGGTCGCTGTCCTCCATGGAATCTTCAAACACGGAATTTAAAGATCACTGAATATATTTATTTAATGACGCGAAGGAGAAATACATTTTAAATGTTATAAATAAACATCAGCACTGTGGGGTCGCGCATGTAAATTAGAGTACGTCTTATATGGAGAATTTATGACGTATACGGTTACTTCACATCGGAGTTTAACTTCCGTTCGTGCTCCTTACACAGACAAACAAACATCATAGCGTGTTCCGGGCGCAGTGCGTTGTTACGAGTGGCTTTTTCATTATACTGTCGTGTTGTACGAGTGGGGTCATGGTTCGGTTCCTTTATCTGTGTTTCTGTCGGCGATTATGAACTATACGAGGTGCGATCGGAAAGTTTCCAGACTGTGTCAATAG
>NW_019060119.1:196718-211700 GCF_000696155.1 Zootermopsis nevadensis | reverse complement strand
CCTAACCTAACCTAACCTAACCTAACCTAACCTAACCTAACCTAACCTAACCTAACCTAACCTAACCTAACCTAACCTGACGAAAGGTTCTCTACACTTTTGAGGAGATCCCTGGAATCGTAGTCGTTAGCCGTTGTGAATGAAGGTGGTCACGTTAAGTGCACTGTTAGTTAACTGCTTGAATAAACAGAGCCTGTGTGTTCTCAGGAAATATACACTGACACACAACATCAGTCAGGTTGCGCGTTCCTCGGCAATGGCGCAGGAGGATGTGGTCCGGTGGTCATCGTGTGTCGCGCCCACTGCTAGTGGCTTCAGAATTCAGGCATTCATATCACGCTGGGAGGTATCTGGTGATTGATTCTGTTACCAATATTGTCTTACGACATTTCTGTTTGGTTTCCTGATTCAAAATTGCCAACTTCGGATATTCAACGTATTTCTTTACTGTGAGGGATTTAGTTGATTGATGTGAGTAAAAAAATCTGCTCGCTCTGCCAACATTAGAATGAAATATTTCCCCTTTTCAAGGAATAGATAGGCGTCTCCTATTTCCAGCCCTCTGGTTTTACACTTATCCGCGCTCGATAACGCGAGCGAATTACATCAACTCCATCCACCAAACTTGACACTTACAAAAACGTCCTGTAATTTGTGGCAGTGCTCAGAACACTACATTATGATCTGAGAGTCCACAAGTTTTTGCGCGATGATAGCGTCATCTCTTGACTCGTTAAAGATGTGTACAGTTTGAAAGTGATCAGATCAAGCCTGAGTGTTTAGGCCGGACATTTTTTTGGTGAGATCCTCTCTCACTTTGCACGCAGAAATTCGGCGAGCAGTGGCCGAACAGCTTCGTTTGTCTGCGTAAACTGACTAATTGAATCCAAACGGAAGGATTTCAACACGCGTTCCTGTCCAGGTATTCAATATTTATTTTTTAATTCCAGACTTCTCATTGATTCATTGAGTGGTGATTCTGTATTTTATTATATTAGCAAAATGCTACGCGAAGCCAGTAAGTCGTCATTATTAACATTTTTCTTTATATGACAGTTTATTTACTGAACTAATTGCTTAATTCGGAAATTTAAAATCATAGTCTTCAAAATAAATATAAAACATTTATATTGTACTGATTATAATCGGGGTGTGGCTGTGTCGGGGACACGGCCGTGGGTTTTACGTGAATACGTCTGCGTTAGCGGGTGATATTTTCTTTGGGATATGAGAATGAAATGAAAGTATCGAAATGGATACATGGCTTTTGTTTAGGATAACAAATATACAGAGTCTTAGCTAGTAATGGCAGTTCTGATCGATGGCTGATTAGACGCCCTTTCAGATGAGATGCGTTGCTTGTATTTTCTCTGGGATTTTCGGTGCGTGTGGGCCGACATCAGAAATTTTAAATTTTTCACGACTTATTTTTGATTTGTCACCAACAAATATTTTACAAAGTTCGCTTTTTATAGCTTAAATCGACAGATATAGACGAGATCTTTCGTTTGGCACCAAAATCAGCGCGCTAGCACATCGGAGTCGCGAGATATACTGCCCGGAAAGTTTCGCCCACGCCCAAATTGGCCGCCAGTCGCCGCGGGACCCCACCCGCGCCTCGCGCATGCGCGGCGTCCAACTCAAGGTCATGCTCGCATCGTAGTCGTATACCCGATCGAACGAGACCAGATTTATTTGAATCGTGTTATTAGTCACGAAGTTGTAGTGTCGGAATGGATCCGTCCTGGTACCCCAAATGTCGCTCTGATTTTAAAGACGTATTCACGTCAATAAAAAAACATTGTTGTATATTCGAGCCTTACATGAGATAAACGGGGATTATATGTTACTCTTGAAACACAAAATTACCTCCCGAGGAATAATTACCCCCAAGAACTGTTATACTGTGATTGTTGAATGCAGGGAGAAGTGGTTTTCTCAGTAAGTGGTTGGTTGATTCATTAAACCGCTACGCTGCCAGGAGTAAGTACGTTCATATCCCGTAATTATTCCTCCTTTCCAACTTTTTCTCGATATTAACCAGATATTAACAACGGCTGTCGGCACAAAGACTGAGACTAGAGGCGAAGGCGACGCGCAATTTTCTCGTTTTAACGCCGTTATAAAAGGCAGCTAAGTGGTTGTAACGACCTGGACAACTCTAATCATTGATTTATTCCGAGAAACTCTCTCGGTTTGCGCTCCAACCATTCAGTCGGGAGTTTACTGTAGCATGAACGTACGACTGACGGAACCTAGCGACCTGGCTTAGTATCCGGGGAAGTCTCTAGTTGATATTTTGACCGAAAACTTGGCAGTCATCACTGTGGGTCTTCATGGTTCCCCTCAGTGTTTCCATGATGATTCTGCTTTAATACAGGCCACGGCCACTTCCTCCCGTGACTCACTGTTTTATTTTCGTGCAGCTAGAGTGCAGGGCACACACGTGTATGGGAAATAACAACCCACGTGTCATTGCTGCTTCATGGATGCTCGTAACTGAGCAGAATTAGCACCGCGGCCTCAATTTCATGTCTTAAGTTTTATTACATACCACACTCAAAATAAAACATCTGACACACAATAAAAAAACACACATCCACTAATTAATCACAATACTTAAGAGTGGAATATAAAGTCCGCTCTCAGTACATGAAAATTTTATCCCAAAGAACTACAGCCCTTCATCACTTGGAGACTAAGACACTTCACTTCACTTATCACCATTTATTCCCAACTTAATAACCCTTAGCTTGTAACTACTTTTCTGACCCTCTTTCTAAAGGTGCCTAATTTACAGGGGAAAGACTCTAGCACGCCTGGAGGTAATTGGTTCCAGCTTCTTATGGTCCTATTTACAAAGGAATATTTGCCTACATCCGTTCTTTGTTTCCTAGTCCTAATTTTCCGAGTATGATCGTCCCTGCCCAGGTAGCATGGCTTTAATAATCTATCCTCTATCATTTTCCAAGCCCGGCCCCCCGTGTATGCTTTGAAAAGGGCGCACATTCGGGCTATCAATCTACGCTGTGCCAATGTTTCCCAACCAGATTCGTTCGTGAAATTAGCAAATTTAGCCGCTCTCTTCTGCACCCGATTTAGTGCTCTTACCTGTCCTTCCCTGTAAGGGTCCCAACACACAGCTCCATATTCAAGTATCGGTCTCACTAGCGACGTATAAGCTAAACGTTTCGTATTGTTATTTCCCTTTTTTAGTATACGCATTACGAAATGGAGAGCCTTCCATGCTTTAATTAGTGTATAATTCACATGATCTGCCCAGCTCAGATCACTGCGAATAAGTATTCCTAAGTACTTAAAGCTATTTGCCTCTGGAATTAATTGATCCCCAAAAAAGTAACTCAGCTTATCCTTCACCCTAGCTCTATTGAAGCTGACTGCTTTACTTTTACCTGGATTTATCTTCATTTCATTTTCTACCGCCCATTCCCATAATCTATTCATATCTGTCTGTAACTTATCAATGTCACTACTATCCATTATTTTCCTGTATACTATACAATCATCAGCGAAAAGCCGTATATTTGAATCAATGTTTTTCCAAATATCATTAACATAAGCTAGGAATAGCAAGGGACCTAATACGCTCCCTTGCGGCACTCCTGACGTTACCCTGACTTCATGAGATAGCTGTCCTTCCACTCTTACTCTTTGCGAACGTCCTAAGAGAAATTCCTTTACCCATAACACTACCCTCAAGTCCACACCGGTTGCAGCAATTTTTGTAATCAGCCTATCGTGTGGGACTAAATCGAATGCCTTTGAGAAATCTATTATAACCGCATCAGTCCTGATTCCCTCGTCCAATGAATCAGCAACATCTTGACAAACCGTGACTACTTGACTTTCGCATGAGTACCCTGGTCTAAACCCATGTTGACCCTCATATAACCACTCACTCCTTTCCCAGACTTGCCTTAAATAACCTGCTATAACGTGCTCCATTTGCTTGCAAACCACTGAGGTTAAACTGACCGGCCTATAGTTCCCAACTACCGATCGATCTCCCCCTTTATAAATAGGGTATATTCTTACATTGTTAGCAAATTAATCGACCGAAGAATCACTCTGCTTCGAGTGAAACCCCTGAAGACTACTGCAGACTTTTTTCGACAAGAGCAGAGCAAATCTGCCACAGCCCAATCGGATCTGTTATTAATTCTTTTATTTCAATACACTTTCCATGCGACGTGGACTGAGACATAAGATGTTTATGAATTATGAGTTTGCGAAGGCTCTTAGAGATAAGTGGTAGCTTTGTGGTTTGTTTGATAGTTTATGTACCAATAACCTGTAGATATCTTTCGTGATACTCCTTATTGTTTTTTTAATTCAGTTTTCCCATAATAACGACAGAACTGTTCCTTGAAATAGGCCACGGCCTTCTCTCTACAAATTGTCACGTACCTAATCACCGGCTAATCATGGTCTTTTCCAATTTAATTCAACGTGTTAATTAATTATGTCGGCATTAGCAGTTACCGGACTGGTTTCGAACCAAATGCCTCTCGGCTGGGGCACGCATGAAGCCTCGTGAAGAGTTAATGATACATGAAAATAGGGATTTTCGGACATATTAAATTTAAAACAAAAAGTTTCATTACATGTACTTGGCAGTCATATTTTGTGGCTTGTTGCATTTCATAATGATAAACAATTGCGTATATGAATAAGCAGGGATAATAAATGTATATTATTAAAATAAGTGTCAATATTTTACTAAAATGTGCAGGTGGTTAATATTGGGTCAAAATAGTTGAAACTATTAAGTTTATCTGATTTTGAGGACCAGTGGCTTCTCCGTTTTTACACGTTCGCTTGGTAATCATCACTCGGGACCAGACATGCAGTGGATCTTTTCAGATCGTGAATCTGAGCGTTGTGTTGGCCGTGTGTTACTTCACAACACAACACGACGCACGAACGCAATGCAGATTTAGTCCTTTTCCTTTAACCCTACATTTTACATTGCGCATTTTACGTAATCTGCGTTTCATTGTCTCTTTTTAACAAGGGAAAGTAATGTTAAGTTTTTTTCTTATCGTTTGTATATCTGTTCCTCAGAAAACCGCATTACCTTAAGGACCAGCGCGCATGAGCGGTTTTCCTGCCGCAGCGGTAAAACTACCGCAACAGCGTATTAATGTTGCCTGTGCACTCGGACGGCGAAATAAACGCATTGTCTGCGTTTTCTTCTCAGTTGAGAGCTGGATTTTGTGGAGATAATTGACGCGTGCTCTAGGCTGATAAGTCGAGGTATGGATTTTCTTGAGACTGTCGCTGTGTGGGCTTTGGTGCTAAGAACAAGGGCAAAGCGTAGAAATAAAGTTTGGTTCCCTCCACTTGTAAATCAAAGATTGTTGAAAGCCCAATTTCACGAGTTATATGAAGACCTGCGTATGCATCCAAAGAAATTATTCAGATACTTTCTTCTTTGTCAAGTTGGCTAGAGTTCGGCTGTAGAGTTTCACAGGATTTTTTCCTATTCAGTTACACCAAGGTCGGGCAAACAGTGGTCTCCGTGCGGCTGTTTCATAGCTCGTACGCGCACAAAGGTACGATTCTACGAGTTATATTGCCACCGCACAGCTTCGAAAATGAAGCATGTTGCGGCAGAGAAACCGCAGCGGTAAAACTACCGCACGCTGCGGTCCAAACCTCTCGTGCCCGCGGGGTCTAAAAGTCGCTAATTTTTTTATCACAGTGATCTGAAGGATTTATGTTATTTCCTCGTTAAAGCTGCATTAATTTGATGTCAAACTAGCGCTATTCAGTTATAAAATTCTTCTAAAGGGGCGACATACCTGGACTTGCTTCAAAGGCAGTTTGTCTTTTGTATATCACGTCATCGAAATATTTCAAAAGGAGAACAATTTAAGGAATTCTGTTTTTCCCCTTCGAGCTGTTTCTTTATGCAACAAAGTAGCCTAGTTCTTAGCACGTCAGGATGTAGACGCGGCTCAACCGGAACCTAGGTCATGATGACAGACGTCCGCTTAAAAATATTACATTTATGAATGTCTTAACGACTTTTGCATTCTCGAGAAATTATGTGCTTCTATTGGCTGCATTTGTCGATCTTCCTGAAGCCGATGTCTTGGTCATAAAAATTTCTTGCGACTTATTATATTTGTTTACCGTCAAATCACAATAAAATAGTAAGATAAGGTAATTAAAATGATTAAAATATCATCTTATGTTCCATATCGAGCATTCGATTTACTTCGGAACATTCACAACTTGTTTCGGTTTATCAAACCGTCATCAGGTGTAAATTATAAACTTTTAAACTCAAATTACAATTATTTATAGCATGTGGCCCGCCTTGAACATTTTTCCGGCCCGCGAGATTCATAACACTTTTACAAAACATATTTATTTATAATGACCAAAGTAGTGAAAACCAATGTATTAAAAAAAATACATTATTTGTGCATCCATATATTCAAAAATTATCTTTCGAAATTATGAGAAAAAATTAACTTTGATTTTAAAATAATATTCTTGCGAATATATGACAGATATTGCCTGTTTTATTCACGATGTGCAAATACCCAAATTGAGATCGATTTGCAAAAGCTAAGTGAAAGAGTGGAGAAACAAATATCGCACTAGTAAAATAAATATTTTTTAATGATTTCATTATTTTTATTTCATTCATATTTATATATTTTTTATATTTAATTTTTAGTGCTATATATTTCTTTACAATGTACGCTTAGTATCATTATTATTATATTATCTATGTTTACATGTAAGAATAATAGTAAACACAATAATAATAACTCATTATGTTTCAATTTTTCACTCCAAAAAAATGTCTATAGTGTATCTAAATCTAATATGGGGATATATAATTTTATATGTGGCCCGCAGAGTTATGATGCATTTCCAAAGTGGCCCGAAAGATCATTTGGGTTGGCCACCCCTGATATAGAGCGTGCAGTGATTACGTAAGGAACAGGAAGGATACTGTAGTGCCTATTATAAGGTTCTATCCTGTGAGACTGGATAGTAAAACAAATTCTAATATAGAGACTCGAATTGCGTATATTTCGAAAGCAAGTCGGACGATTTACAGCTTTTGCTAACCCACTCTGTAGGATAATAATGCTGATGATGATAAAATAAAAAGAGACGTACATCTGTGATTAACGAAACATACAAACTATTTATGTCTTCCTGGTAGTCTATGCTCTCCTTTCAATGTACCCACAACGCATCGCCACGGACACAATCCGAGAAAGTAAACTCGAAACAGAAGCGTGTAACTCGCTATCAGGAAGCGTGTACACTTCCTTCCTCTATCAGATACTTTATTTTGTTTTATGGCTGCTATGTGTTCTTTGTATCTATGTGTGAAAGTACGACCGGTTTGACCTATATATATCAGTGGACAATCTTTACATTTTAATTTGTATATACCCGGTAAGTTATATTGATTGTTTATGTTTATTATTGGTTTTTGTTTGAGGATGTTTTTTATTGTTTTTTTGTTTTGAAAGCAATTTTTATTTTATTTTCTTTAAATAATTTAGTTATGAATTTGGTTTCTTTTCCTATGTATGTAAAAGTGGCCCATTTATCTTGTATGTTTTCATTTTCGTTAGGTTTTTGTTGTTTTATTAGGTTTTTTATTTAGCTTGTGGTTATTATATCCGTTTTCACTAAGAATTTGTTGGATAATGTTTAATTCAATTTGTTTGTTTATTGTAGATATTGGATATAGATTTTTTCTGTTTAGTAAGTAATTGATGGACATTCGTTTATGTTCATAGGGGTGGCAAGATGAGGCATGAATTATGGTGCTTGTGTTTGTAGGTTTTCTGTACATTTTGAATTCGAAGTTTTTTGTTTTTATTATTATAGTTAAATCTAGATAATTTAGTGTGTTGTTTTGTTCAAGTTCTAATGTAAATTGAATATTTTGATTTATGTTATTGAAATCTTGCGATTTTGTCCTCATATTTAACATCTGTGCCTCTCACCACAGACGGCACTAAGATCTCCCATACACTCCTGTCAAAACCATTACAGATTTTCAAATCCTAGCCCTAACTTAACTAACTGCAACATCAGGTTTCATTATTTGTTCCAAAATTTATTTTTGCAAACCGGTAGTTAGACTATACTTCTTCGATCTCGTTTGTGTCATTTTGACATCAAAGGTCCAATTTGTGAACTGCTGTTCTGTCCAGTTTCATTTGCGCATTAATACACAAAACGTATATTGTGACTTGTTAGCATTCTCTTTGAAGTTCGTATAAGCGCCTCTGAGATTTTAGAATTTTACCCCATTACGTTCTGAACGTTCTACAAGTTAATACTTGCCAGAACCTTACATATGGTAAAAAAATGCTAATTTAGCTGCAACAGCTTTGTTTTAAACAGTGGAATGCTTTATAGTAATCCGTCTACAGGACGCCAGGTTTAATCCGCTTTAACGGAGTTTGTAACGCTGGAAACAAGAGGTTTGTGTTCTCTCCGCCGTCGTAGATTACACGGCGCCTTTGAATATATTTATTTCTTAATTTCTATCAATTTAAACCGCTATCAGTCTATTCTTGTCATCCACTTCTGTACACAGTGATTAAATATAGCCTTACGTCTTTTTGAGAATTGATTTTATTACCGTAGGGATATGGAAACTGCAAATGCACATTGGTTCGGAAACGTCTCTTTTATTAGACTAGAGCAAAGCGCTCCTTTCGGAGCCCCTTTAGAGAGAGGCATTAAAGTCGTGACTGTTCTGCCTCCTGTAGGGAAGAAAATGAACTCTAGTTGCCGAGTAAACAAATGACGCGAGTGGATCGCGCCTTTGTTTGTATAAATAAATGTTTGTAGAACCTAAACCATTCGTGATATGTAAAATCTGAAAACAGATTTGGAAAGCTCAAGACGTAATACGTATTTCGTACGCAATATGTCCGGATCCATCTCTTACGGTTTTCGAGAGGCGAGCGCTTAACGCCGCCAGATGCATTGAAAATTGTACACATTGGTTCATTAAAATTACAATAAATGTATAAACAATTATAATTACAACAAAATACATTACAGATTCTTAAAGGTCCTTATTTACTGATCATTTTACATATAGGTTACATTACCCTTACTCTTACCATTCCTGAGGAATGAACATTTAAAAGTGACTCGGCTATGGATAACGCAGTTTGATGACGTCATTTCTTGAAAACAACGAGGAATCAGAAATTTTTATAGTATAAGAAGACACATCAGCTTCAAGTTTGTGCCAGGAAAAGGACTGAGGTATTCCCGTTTGGAAGTTTCTTTGTCAGTTCGTTACTTGTCTGTGTTGGTTGTGTTATAGTCAATTGCGTTTTGCTATGATTCCGGATTCCGCGAGGTTACCCGGATTCGAGGAGCAAAGCAAACACCCTACAAACTTAGGTGACTCAACCTCACTTTGGACAGGCCTGTGGAAGTAAACGGGAGTAGTTCTGTACAAGAATCTCCAGAATGAGTCGACATGCGTCTTATCCTTGATGGAGGTCGCGGAAATTCAGTTGAAGCAGCTTAAGGCTTTCCCAACCGCCGGACACAGTCATAATTTTGAATGTGAGCTGTATCTATTAGCTTTTATCCTCTTAAAATACATAAATAAACAAATAATGCATCCATCTTTCAGTCTGTGAAATATCTGCTTTCATAAAACGTCGAAGGCCTCGACCACGAAATAGAGATTTCGCACTGACACACGACTGAAGAACGGAGTTGCTTTGCTGCTGTAAGAATTACTAGTATTCGTTAACAGTAATTCAGTTTCCAAAATCATGCAGAGTATTTGAAAAGTCACGTAACCGAAATTGTAATATTTATTGCTGGTTGAAATTCCGAATAATTCGATTGGATTGATAAACGCACAATGTAGCTACCAATTAAGTAGTTGATTATTCGACTTTTGGCTCTCTTAAAAAGCAGATCACATTTTCTTCGTGCGGCTGTAAGAATTATCGACGTGGGTTTCACGTGAACACGGCCCCAACAGTAATCCGTTTAAATATCTGAACCCCTTGCGACAGTGTGACATGACATTCAATCATTACACGGCCTGACGCTGTCGTGAGGATCCTTGGAGTGTGTTTGGAAATCTTTTCTCTATCCGAGGCATCTAGTGGCCGGTGTTGGCAGAAACGATGCTCAGGAGAATATACTTGGCAGTGTCTTGAGTCGCGACTGCAAAAAGACCTGCTGTTTCTTTTGAAAGTACATATTTTATCGCGCAGTCATCCCCGTGGCAATTACCAGGCGTGGAAGTAATTTTGGTTCCAGCTTGCCCTGCTATTCATTAAGCTGATGACGTCACTTCACTGCGTCATGTTGAGATAACGTAAGCATGTCAGGAAGAAGCTGGTAAGACATGGCTCTCCTTTGTAAACTCTTTGAACGCTGGCCTTGTAATCCTGGGGTCTCGGGTTCGATTCCCGGCGGTGCCCGAATTTATAACTTGTGTTGGGCAAGGCCGTGGTCTAGGCAACACGGAGTTTTCCTCCATGGCATCCCAACAATTACTCCATTCACACACAAAAGAAGGCAATGGCAAACCACTTCTCGATCATCTGCCAAGAACGTATATGAACAGGTCCCAGGCCGAGAAAAGGAGGGAAGGATCCTGTTCATATGGACCTGTCCTCAGACAGAACACTAAATAAAATAAAAAATTAAATTTCTCGTCCAAGGATTCCTACCAAAATGTCTATAGATCAAGCCAACGAAAATTTGGGACCCGCAGTGCTCAGCCACTATCCCAGTATTTAAATTTAGGTCCGATTTCTTAATCTCAAACAACATTAAATTCAGTGCGTGTCAAATAAGGCGTGAATAATATTACATTCGATAAATGTAAAAATGAGATCCAATTTCTTAAACTCAATCAAAGCAGACTTGTATTTCGTGAGCTGTCCGTATTCCTCAGGATCGTAGAATTGTTAATCCACGTTTCGCTTATGCCAAAATGCCACCTCCCCCAAACACTGCGCTCCTACCGTCTCCACCTTGCTACCCTCTGGACGCTGTTCCATTTATCACTGCCTGCTGCATCGCCTCGTTACCACACGAAGTCAGTTCAAACCGTTATCAGATCGTGGCGTGCAACATCACCAATTCGCTGTAGAGAAAGAATGATGCTACGAACATCTCCTTGGTTGTCAGTCAAGCCACTCGCGAATGCAAGACTGCCTCATCTGCTTGCGTCTGATGATTCTGCCGTGGTGATACAGCCCTGTACTCTCAGACTTGGAACCTCCACAACGTATCTACCAGACAGATCACTTTCCAGGTGTTTCGACTACCAGAAACAAGTTCCTGTGCTATTCCATGGCTCGTTATTCAACACACTGGGAACCATCCTACTGTATCTGGTGAGATCCTTCCCCACTGAATGTAACAAACATTTTCTACTCCTATGTTCCATGTTGCAAATTCTTGTACCTGAAGTGACGATAGGTAATGGTACCTTATTTAAGAGTTGTATATTTGAGACGCTAATTATAGCCGTCTTAATAACATTATTTTTTGTTGGGCAAGGCCGTGGTCTAGGCAACCCGGGGTTTTCCTCCGTGGCATCCCAACAATTACTCCTTTCACACGCAGAAGAAGGCAATGGCAAACCACTTCTGGATCATCTGCCAAGAACGTATATGAACAGGTCCCAGTCCGAGAAAAGGATGGAAGGATCCTGTTCATATGGACCTGTCGTCAGACAGAACACTAAATAATAATAATAATAATCCGCTTTATATCGTAAATAAAACACAACGCTTCTCCATAATATAAATAAATTTGTAGACACTTCATAGGCACATTCTTCTTCGAGAGGCTCTACAATTTGGTACGGGTTTTTTGTCACCTCCTTTCGGAGGTTTCTTGATCTGTTTAGTTTTTGATTTAGGGACTTTTTGGGCGAGTGATCAGCCCATCGCCAAGGCCTCTACCAAAGAGGTGGGTAAGAAATGACCGCTGAATTTTATTTACGAAATATCTCGTTCATGCTCGTAAGGAAGAATGCTACGGACTTTTATCATCCTTAAAAATATCCATCTAGCTCGGCCGGGGTTGTACCCGCAAACCTTGGGCCCAGTAGCACGCACGGCCATCGAGGGTGACTTCTTAGGTACATAGTGACCGTGTTATCGTACGAAATACACAAAGACACAGATTTGTTCGGTGTTATACCAGGGGCTTAACACTGTAACCGGTCAGCTCTGCTGTTGTCAAGGATACAAATCACCAACGGAAGCTAGCTTTGTGCTGCCAATCAAAGGACATGGCCCTGAGGGCTAATAAAGTCAGCATGGCAAAATCCAACTTACTCCAGCCTCAGATATTGTTTTCAGCACGATCAACCCATTAGCGTACAGACAGATCCCATCGTCTTTCTCGGGCCAAGATGGATGTTCGATTACCGAGAGTCAGAGGGGAAAACCTTGCATTTGACTAAGAATTTAAGTTAATAGAGAATTTCAAAGTCGGCCAATTGTGGGGCAGCTCAAACGTCGTCATATGCTGCCGACCAATGAAAGTTAATCAGAATTTCAAGCAAGTAGGAAATATTTCAAGTGAGCTAGACTCGGTTTTATCTCGGAGAGTCTGCTCTGATTGTTTCACCATTGTGTCCACACACTCATATGTTGAGGTGATTAGCGTTAGTGATGATATCAAGATTAATGGCCAATGATGAATCCCATGCAATCTGGCCTTGTGCGTGTGTGGTAGCTAATTAATAATCATCGGGTCGCGTTATTTCTTATAGAAGTAGGAGAACGCACCGGTCACCATTTTGTTGAGCCTTCAGTGAGGCGTCCGGATTCCCCTGTATTCGTCCTGACGTGAAAAAAGAATCTCATCGCATGGTTTAGTCGGAGGAAAAGCTGGAAAAACACTTAAAACCTAGCACCTATTTTCGTCGACCCAGAGGACCGCAAGCCAATGGTCCCGAACGACAGAGCTGCTTTCTGTATTAGTCAGTTTCGTGTGAATCTTACAGTGAACAGTGGTCAATTCTTTCAAGAGCATTATCAAAGTGATTTTTGTAATAAGAGGTTGTTTATTTACAGTATGAAATGAATTCTTCAGTATCATTTAGAAGAGCTTCATCTTGAAAGGGTTAATCCTTAAATTACTCTCATCATTAGGGTATTGTACGAGCATTTCTGTAGGTAACTAGGCAGAGTTTTTCTTCAAAAGCTAACAGCGCTCTTATCTAGCCCTGTGTAACATTTAGTAACTTGCTCGTCTCCTTACGGTGTGCAGTTGTCAGCCTCAAGTCAAAACCCGAAGTGGAGGGCACCCCTTATCGGCTGTCCGCGACTGCTAATTCCATACATTCGTTACTACCGTCCGTATCTACAGTCGTGTTCTCAACGCGCAACCTGAATCAGTGTTTCGGAATAAAAGTGAACGTCAGCTATTACTTTAATGTGCACTCACAAGTGTAATTTTCACTTCGCTCCAGTAATCACTCAAGTCCAGTTCCGTGGCTGAACAAAGCTGTGTGCAGAGGGAGAGATGGAAGTTTTGAAGATCCAATCAACAGAAGTACCGTTTTCGATTTATTCTGCTTCGCATGAGTCCGGTGTCTTCCAACAAATCTGCAAGCCGTCCATTCTGAATGTGGTCAGAATTTCAAATTTCTAAAGATTTTACGATTATGTCTTCAGTAGCCTGTAAAAAAAGTTGCTGAGTTTTTGTAGTGATTAATGTGTTTATCAATACGTAAGTTATGTTCGTTTGCATGTCTTTTTTTTATCATCGTTTAAATTATATTCCTGTTCATATTTATTCCCTGTCTATCCAGTCTCCTTCCACCCCTCCCTTTGTCATTCCGTCCTGATTACTTTTATTCATCTAAACACTGGTCAGTTTTCATTTGTAACTAGCAGAGGTCAACCAAAAGTGTAACAAAGAACGTAGAAGCCTTACATCTTGGAATTTTACCAGCCCAGAGCCCAAACAATTAAGACGTCTCATTTCCATCTCGAGCATAATTATACAGCCGAATAAACATCTAAGAATAATTACCTAACCAACCAGATGGCTTACAGAACCCGAAGGTTCATCACCGAATTAACGTCTAGGTCTCCCCAGCGGTCTCTTCCCCTCAGGCTTCCCAACCAATACCCGGTGCACACCTCTTGTCCCATCCATTCGCGCTACATGTCCCGCCCATCTCATTCTTCTCGACTTAATCACCCTGACAATATTGGGGGAGCAGTACAGATTTTTAAGCTTATCATTATTCGAAGAGTAATTACTTGGAACAAATGCTGAGGCCATAATTTAGCAGTCACTGGCTTCAAAACTGTTTGATATTTCAGTTTGACACTACTAAAATGTTTCAACTTATCTCTTAGAGCTTGTACGAGACACAAGAAATTCCATCCATTGCACTCATGGGTCGTGCTGATATGATATTAAACGAATGATAATTTAGCTTGCGGTCTACCATAAATACATGTCATAAGAGACGAGAAAAGTCTAATTTGGTAATTTAGCAGTCACTGGCTTCAAAACTGTTTGATATTTCAGTTTGACACTACTAAAATGTTTCAACTTATCTCTTAGAGCTTGTGCGAGACACAAGAAATTCCATAATTGCGATGGCTGACAAATACATGTCATAAGAGACGAGAAAAGACCTTGAAAACTGGAATTAAATTGAACAGGCTTGAGATGTTTCGTATTTGCGCTGATGAGCTGTTTTTCAGACGAACGCCTAACGATCATGAACCCGTCACACACCCGCACAGTAGCCTGAAGTTCGATCCCCTGAAATGGTCCTCATTCCCGGCACACCGATTTTAAACGGGTTCACTGGCGAAGTCTGTTTTCGTACACGTCTGAAAGGTCGTGATTCAATGCCGGTGGAGGGACACAAATAGTCCGTCCGCTGCCTTCGGGCGTTGGCCTTGAGTCAGTTCGTTAATCATCTGGGGGGGGGGG
>NW_019060119.1:182899-194767 GCF_000696155.1 Zootermopsis nevadensis | reverse complement strand
CGTCGCATGTGGAGTTCTTCCTTTAGAATCAGCTGACAGGTCTCATAGCCTATCCCAACAATGTCGCACAAGTCGTTGATGGTACGACGTCGATCTTCGTAACATTTTCGGGCGTTGTGCTCGAAGATGGTCGTCCAGAACGCTCGTCATCATCGACGTTTTCACGTCAAAATTCGTGTGTATTTAAAATGATCCCGCCGCCTGTCGTGAAGCTATGCTCCGTCCATTTTGCTAATTTTACTTCATTCGCTCTCTACGAGAAAGTACGTGGTATGACTCTCGCATCTCCTGCCTCCGATACGTCTGTACGTCTGGGTTCGGTCTTTGCCTGACTGCCACAGAAATCCGCTGACAATACACAGAGAAATTGTTGGGTTAAGGACAAACATCGTCCGTCACGTGGCGGTGTCCTCTGTAAGAGACCTAAATCATATGGACATTACCGACTTAAAAAGCAAAGCTTTCCGGACACTTCCAGGGAAAAATACACGAGAAGTCAACTGCGGGCCGCGTGGAACACGGAGGGTCATTGCAGGGCACTAGGGGACGACGACTGATGGCCAACTGTGGTCCCATTCCAAGAGACAAACGAGATGGAAGCAATATAAGAAGGGAGAGATAAAAGAGGAACAAAGTAATAAAATCTTTCTGCACAGCTTGAAACTCTGTTCCTTTGGAAACGCAGTGCAGGATAATGCCACTTCGGCGCTGCTCGGAAATCTCATTAAAGTAATCATTCAGTTCCAGTTATAACACAAACACGTCAGCTGCATCTTAACAACAACGCTGAATAAGGGCACTGAGGATAATGTTAAACAGTTCTTACGTGAAATAGGGTACTGTGAGATGGCCAACTGTGGTCCCATTCCAAGATACAAACGAGATAGAAGCAATATAAGAAGAGAAACAAAGTAATAAAATCTTTCTGCACAGCTTGAAACTCTGTTCCTTTGGAAACGCAGTGCAGGTTAATGTCACTTCAAGTTATAACGCAAACACGTGAGCTGTATCTTAACAACAACGCTGAATGAGGGCACTGAGGATAATGTTAAACATTTCTTACGTGAAATAGGGTACTGTGGGACGGGATTTATTTGGCATGGGGGGGTGTGGACCCTGCGAACGCTGAAATGAACCTCGGATCTAGATAAGTGGAATGGAACGTCTTGATTAACTAGGCGACCATAAACTTCTCAACAAGAACTCCGATGCACAGACTTAGTTCCGACATGTGACATGATAAATACTGGACTGAGACGCTAATACCGAACGCTGCTGGTTATATACAGGATAAGAGAAGGGCCCAGTTTTAACACTATCGGCGACAGGCTATTTCAAAGCATTAACACCAGTGGCTTAGTAACTGAAGTCATTCCAATTATTTCTGTAAAGTTTATGCTCCTTTCAGATCTACTTATCTGCATTTCTCCTCTAAAACTGGAGTTCGTATCTATTGTATTTCCACGAGTATGAATTATCTGCGATATTTATTATAACTTACATCTGCACCACGTGAGACTCAATTAATTATGGCAAAATAATGTAGATGAGAGCCTATTTGTCTGTTTCGGCGAGGACATTACAGGAATAATTCTCATAGGTGTCATTTCCTAATAAAGACGGGAATTAGTCTAAAACGGTTTAACTAACGAAAATGATAGTTTACGAACAGCGAATTGTATCAATTTTGAAAATTGTCTTTGCTGAAGTGAATGTGACATCCAACAGTTACCAGGGTTTCCTGGAAAATTTTGTCCGCGATTACAAGAACTGCGTCCTGTCGTGTTCTTCCATTAAGACTGCGCGCGACTGGAGCTTTATTTTGTGTGAATCTCGAAAGCAGCATTTTCCAAACGGATGGATCGACCGGACAGATCACCTGATATCACAACCAGTAATTTTTTTTAAAATATTTGAAGGACTGGATTGTCATGTTTCAGCGTCAATGGGTGGAGCTTTACAATTGTTGAAGCAGATTGTGTCCATGTTATTTTATTTATTTAGTGTTCTGTCTGACGACAGGTCCATATGAACAGGATCCTTCCATCCTTTTCTCGGACTGGGACCTGTTCATATACGTTCTTGGCAGATGATCCAGAAGTGGTTTGCCATTGCCTTCTTCTGTGTGTGAATGGAGTAATTGTTGGGATGCCACGGAGGAAAACTCCGTGTTGCCTAGACCACGGCCTTGCCCAACACAAGTTATAAATTCGGGCACCGCCGGGAATCGAACCCGAGACCCCAGGATTACAAGGCCAGCGTTCTAACCGCTAGACCACCGTGGTTATGTGTCCATGTTAAATGCGTGTAATGTTTAAATTAACTTTGAGAGTTCCCTTAGCAGATGGCGCTCAAACAGTGTATCAATGTGTTTTGGTAAAGGTTTTATTCTCGAGTAAATTTATAAATATAATTGGCATACACACTCTGTACAATACATGGATTCTCAAGAAAACTGAATGTTGATAAGTTGTTTATAGATCCCAGAAACTACTCGATTACATAAATGAATCTACGACTTGAATATTTAATTTCGTTGTCCAAGCTCACCACTTCAAGACGTATCAGAATTTAACAATTTGCGCTGCAAATAATCCGCGGACGATGAGCGGGCCCCAGTCTCCGATCAGCAACGCTGCGAGTACACTTGCAGAGCAGAAAGGAGACGTCCTCTGGAGCTGTTCGTACCGGGCCTTTAACTGACTGAATGTTCGTAAGTGAAATTTCGTATTATCTCTTGTAATGTGTCGTATTTTAGATAAACTTTGTCGGCATTCGAACACTTCATCGAATTTTTAACACGAGTTATTATAGTCAGTGTACAAACTGTGCGTTCCGGTTAGAATTTTAAGGGTTGCTGTAATTAAGGTCTTGATGCCAATTCATCCGGACACTGGAGCCAAGTCAAAAGCAAATTGCCCACACCGATAATGTCTGTGCAGGTGCAATACGGGACAGAGCGTGCATTACATGAATCATACGCACAGTGGTATGTCCCCCCTACCCCTTATACGTGACGTAACCTAACTGGCAGAGATAGATTCAGCGTAACTGTAAAATCTAATTTTGACAGATCTATTAATCAGTTCCGATATTATACAGCACACGTTGGCAATTAGATTTCTCTTTTAATTCAATAAATAAAAATCTTTCAAATGGCATTCATACGATAGATGTTAATAAGCAGTATACTTTTGTCATGTAAACATTAATATCGTCTGACATGAAATATGTGTTACTGCCAAAATGTGATATTAAAAACGAGTTTACTGGCCTCTAGTATTATCACTTTTTGATACAGGAAGCTCTTTCACCTTAGATCAACCTTGGATACAAAAATGCCTGAGATAATAATAACAGCGAGGAAAGATTCAAAGAATTATTTGCAATTCTGCTTAAACTCGTGGGTTCTGATGTCAGTCTCTAGCGTGCCAGGTCAGCTGTTGACACACTCACAAGCAACAGAGAAAACCTACTTCCGTTCATAAGACCGGAAGTACTTTATAATACAGTATATTGTGACGTGTTGCCTTGAGAGCAGCATAACAATGTCAATAAACAGTTTAGTAGTCTGTTTATTGACATTGTCGCGTCTGGCATTGTTGTTAGTTTATAGACATTGTTGCGTTTAGCATTGTTGCGTTTAGCATTGTTGCGCTAGACATTGTTGTTTATTATTTCAGTCTATACAAAAACTTAGTTTTTAAAATGTTGTTGTTAAAATTAAAATTAAAATTTATTTTAACACAAACATGACGCATCTAAACTATAAATACTTTATAATAATTCTGGAACAACTAGTTGACTTCGGAAATATAACTGAACATTCCGTCAGAATCTTCAGAGTGAAAACCAGACGTTGTTACGAGTCATATTTTACTCCTGATTTTATAAAGGAACCGCGAACTTCAGAAGCAGACATGACAGAACCCACCGCACCAAAACATCACAACAGACTCTCACAACCCGGTCATGCCATAGCTCAGGCGGTTAGGTCAGGGTTCGCTCAAATGTCAGTCCACATAGTAAACAAAATGCCACTGGGACAGTTCTCTTTCCTTTGGTTTTCCTCAGTCAATATCTTTTAAGCCCTGCTCCATATTCACTCGCGTTATCATCTGGTGGATCGCAAGTCCACAAGGACACAGTCTCGCCCCTGTGTAAACATGAGGACGGACCACCGTGGAGTCAGAAACCGTGGACTTCCTGCCAGAGACAGTTAACGAATAAATTAATAAACCAGAAACATTCAGCTACGTCACCAGACAATACTAAAAATTGTACGAAACAGCCATAAACTGTTTAATGTAAATGTGGGTAATTAAGATTACCACGTAAATTTCGTTGAATCATCATTTTGTACCTGTTAATTAGTATCTGACTAATCAGAACCAAGAACATCTTTTGTTAGTAACCACTTTAACACACAGACACATTTTGTTTGAGTAAGCAGTGTGCCACATTTATAATAACAGGAACAAATAAAATTTCATACATAAAACTTTCGAGTAATAATAATTTACGTCATTATAGACGTAACATTATAATGCATTTCAAAACGAGTCAGTGGTTTGATTCAGACGCGGACATGGAATTATATGGCATGATTTTAAGAAGTTATTTATTTGGGAATTGAAACATTTTAAAGTAAACCTAGCTTCATCCGATTTTAAGAAGTTATTTATTTGGGAATTAAAACGTTTTAAAGTAAACCTAGCTTCATCCCTCGGATCGTTATGAACACCCATGTCAACCGAGAGTTCTTTCAGTAATTTCTTTTAATTACTTTTACTGGAACAAGCACGATAAATTCCATTTGTCAAACGTGGCAGCTTAGAACGTGAAACTCTGGTAACAAACACGTTTAGACCGCATCAGTTACATCCTGTCAAATACAGAGCACATTAATTCCATCGAAGCCTGAGTCCAAAGTGCGTATGTTAAATGTGTATACTGCATTGTGCCAGGCAGGTGATAAACTAATCCCCATGAATTCAATGTTTGTGCTTCCCATGGGGTAACTTAAGTAAGAGATATACTGCCCCAATGTCCACCAAGGTCAGTCTAGGCCGAGCACCATGTATTATAATCATCTTCAAGTTTCGGGTCCTTCCGGACAAGCCTGGAGTATCTAACACATGACTCAAAGTCTGCTTACCTGGATTGATTTTGAGAAGCAGGACCATTGAGCCAAATCCTCGACAGCTGAAGACAATGCAAGAGACAAAACACTGCAGTGATCAAGCTACTATTTATTCGCGTCCTAAGTTATTAGCGGTTGAGTTTAATTTATAACTTCAGCTTTCGGGAATTTTTCGGGAAAGGCTGTAGTAGTATATCCTGATGAATCCAATCCTGAACTTCCAAATCCGTTTTCCCGAAGATAGGGTATTTTACTGTGGGGGGTTTTCCCCATCTCCTGCCCAGGAGCACAGCTGCAGGGTTACCCCCTTATGCGCGCATGGATGGGACAAGAGGTGTATTGGTATTGGTTGGGAAGCCTGAAGGGAAGAGGCCGCTGGGGAGACCTAGACGTAGATGGGAGGATAATCTCAGGCGGGATCTATGAGAGATAGGAGTTGAAGGAGACTGGATTTTGTTGGCCCAGGACAGGGTCCGGTGGAGGGCTTTGGTTAATTCGGTGATGAACCTTCGGGTTCGGTAAGCCATCTAGTTAGTTAGTTAGTTGGCTGTAGTAATCATATTCGGGGTAAATATCGTCAGCCGCTACAAATGAGGGTCTGAGACCACCCGCGTTTTCGGAAAAAGATTTCTAGTGCGCTGCATTGTCTCGTGACACAAACGTTACATCACAGGTCCTACTGTTACCTGCCCTAAAGTCCCTACAGTATTAGGCTAATTACTCAAATTAATTAATTACAAAGTTCAGTGTCGTGTAGTGTCTTCCACACCCAAATTCCTTCCATCTCTGTTATTTGTAAAACGTGCTATTGGGTGGCACAAGGCCGTTACGGAGAAAATTTTTAACCAGTTAGACTCCAAAATTTCTTATCGTGACTTACAATCTTCTTGATAATTGGCCCAATCTTGCCATTAATGCAAAAACTTCGCTTCTCATCTTGCCTCAACTGCCCACAGCTTGTTCTGGCCATCTGCAATGCAGACGATCGTGTATGAAAGTGCTTTTTAATATCTGATTTTAGTCATGCAACCAACTGTGGTGTTTATGAAACACTCTAAGCTCTTGAGAAATTTGTGAGGAAAGCTAATCAAGACGAAGGAAACACGGATCCTCCAGAAGGTAAAGATTCCGATGTTGGTCTTCAGGAAGGAACGGTTACACTTAAAACGGTGTATGCAAATATATAGATAACATTTGAAATTTCGGCGCCCGTTACACTTCTGCGGGAATATTTAAATATAATACAGACTAGCAATACCCGTTAAAAGAACGGGAATTCAAAATCTGTAAGCCTCTCTTTGTATACTCGTATAATGTACCATTATAAAGTACACAGTCGACTGAAATGAATTTCTTAATAACGCATAAATTCCAGTTGGCCTTTTACGTGCTAAGAGTTTGGACACTCCTGAGTCCAATTCTCGAAACATAAATAATTAATAAGCTGATTTTCTCCTCTACTGTCTTTCCAACATCTTCTTACGACGTGCAAACAAACACAAATTTGTGGTCAGCATCACGCCTCGTCCGCGTTATACCATCGGGAAAGGAACTCGGTACCCATTGGATAGGAGGCTCGGTGGGCCCCAGAGACTGTCAGGACGCAAAAGCTAGAATTCAAGCTGTGTGCGGTGTTGGTAAACCTCAAAGGCACCCAAAAGTTTCAAGGATTAATTTGCCATGACATGGCATCCAATCGCTATTGTTTCTGAGATGTCAAACGCAGGTCGACTGAAGAACTTTCTGAAGCCGTTGTGCCTGCATGTCGAAGGTAAGAACACCAAGGGAGCTGTCAGAAGGCAACTGTAAATTTCATCTACGCCTACGCAAACATTTGCATACCATCGATATTACAATTATTGAAACGTGTTACGAAATGCAGACGTAACGAATCTATTTCGAAAAATAGCGCCCTAAACGTCGCTGTTATCGTCAGTGTTCCCGTTTGTAAATTTGCTACGCCACTGTTATTAAGACGCGTAATCTTAAATATCATTTAAAATTTAAATCTCCACGAGGTCGAACTTAGTAATGAGTAGACTTATGGACGCGATCCCACCCTCATAGTTGTCAGTGGCTTACAATTCCTAAAATAACATTGCGGTCCCTCGAAATTTATATTCAAGTTTCAGTTTGAAGACTAAATCTACTTCAGCTGTTCAACTAAGGTTTGTTGTGGAGACATGTCACATATTGTGCACGTAATATTGTTTAAAAATATACCACAATAAATATGAAACAAAATTGTCAGAGATTGTACCCGAAAACCTTTATTTTTTATTTAGTGTTCTGTCTGACGACAGGTCCATATGAACAGGATCCTTCCATCCTTTTCTCGGACTGGGACCTGTTCATATACGTTCTTGGCAGATGATCCAGAAGTGGTTTGCCACTGCCTTCTTCTGTGTGTGAATGGAGTAAGTGTTGGGATGCCACGGAGGAAAACTCCGCGTTGCCTAGACCACGGCCTTGCCCAACACAAGTTATAAATCCGGGCACCGCCGGGAAACGAAGTGGGTACCCGGGGTTAAAGCGCCAGGAGCTATGCAACTCCTGGTGACAAGTTTGTTTTGTTTACACCGTCTGAGAAGCGTCGAAGGAAAAACTAAAATGCGATGAGTCAGGAAGAGTGAAATGGTCATGAAGGGACTGACATCTCTATCAAAATATAAAACATTTACGATCGAGGACAAAAAACACGGGGAACATTGCGAACCTGACCTCAAATTCTCAATGACAAATGTATATTTAGGCAAGTAAATTCATCTACTCCGGGAACAACCCTCGCTGTTTGTTAGTCGTTGACCCTTGCTGCATGACAAGGCACGCACCACGCCCCCCGGCGGAGGAAGCAGCCATTAATTCAAATAGCAAGTGTTACGGCCTGGTACTCCGGGGGACATGGCCCTTTGATCCACTAATCACTCGACTCGGGCTTTGAGGTGGGCCTCAGATATTCAGTGGTAGTGCAGTACCTGCTTTAATCCTGTAGAGCTCTTGATCAAATCCACGACCTCCACAATGATGGCTGCAGGTGTGGATGGAATTCTCGGACCAGCAGTGTCCCTTCTTAATATGTTTGTAACAGATGCAGATTTTGACAAGGGATGGACCTTTAGCATGGGATTTCAGCGTTTCCGGGACAACCAAAGTATGAACACTAATAAAAGTGACTCAGCGATGTTAAAAAGCTGTGACAGGATCGCTTAATGGCCAGTACAAAGTATTTAAATGCGATGTAATCAAAAAATTAGTGTACGTCTGTACCCAGGGCAGCGCGATTGCATCTACAGAAACACGTGTCTGACGAGTGTGAGATTTATTTTTCAAAACTTTTATAAAAAGTTTGAAGTCGAAGCTCGTCTAAATATTACGTATTTAAGGATTCAGTCCGTACCGCGAAGTAAACACAGCTCTTTACCATTACGAAGATCAACTGGTTAACGCTGTTTAAGGAAATAATCGCTGTTTACAGAGGGAATCATACGAAACACACAAATACAAAATGAAGAGCTGTTGATTGTTGAAGCAGGTGGTAGTGTTCTTATTATTCAAGAATCTGTCACAAGAATGTCTTCGAACCCATGTTACTAAACTTTTAATGAGCTTTTACGTGATCTGTTGCTGAGAATTTTTCTGCATTCCCCACTCAATCCTGAAAGGTGATGAAATTCATATAACGATAAGAAGATTAGGATGAGAAGAATATGAGGTTCTGTGTCGCTGAAAATGTAAGATCTGGTTTCTTTAGCACTTCAGAACTTCAGATTTCATTAAATTTACACGAACCCTGGGATCTAGACGGATTTCTCGTCCGTACTTGCAGTAACACTTTGAACGCTCACCTCTCACTGTTCCCAATCAAATCGTTTCCGTGACTACCATCTTCTCTTAGAACTCAATTACAGAGTTCATCACATTTACTGACGGAGCTACGTTTGAACCGCCCTTAGACGTGTTAATCGAGGTATTTTCAACAGGGCAAGATAGTTTGAGACTGGAATAAAAATGTTTTTTGAGTATCTAAACAACGTGGAATTTCATTTATAGATTCCATACACGATCAAGTAACTCACAGTGTCTTGGCGAAGTAATTAGGAAGCTTTTAATGTAAAGTTGACAACGACATGGGATTTAGTTTAGCGGAATGGAAATCCGTGTTTGAAATGTTTCGTTTTTCCTAAGAACCTAGTCTTTATCTGGGCCCTTAACATCCCCTGCCCACTCACGTGAGGGTGTTTTAATTCGGTGATTTTTTGAACTGCGAAAACAGCTAGCAGTTTGATGCCGCTACAATTTGCAATCCTGTATCTTATCAAAAAAACAGTAACCTCGAGAAATTTGACTGTGGAAAGAACTTAACGTTTAGTTACATTTAAAAATTCTGTACTCAGTTTACTGTCTCCTGTAGAGAAAAACCTAGAAATGCTGGAAATTTGAAGACTGTCTTCTGGGTTGTTGCGCCGTTTGTCTGGTAGAAGTTTACTGAAGTTTCAGAGGCCCTTTTTGCCTCCATCATCAGGGCGATGACTGCTCATGTATCTCACCATCTTCAGCAATCAAAAACTCTTCAACTTTGTATTTATGGTTTCCATGTGTCTCACTGTTAACAGAGATTACTTCCCTTAAACAGAGTTAACCAGTTGATCTTAGTAATGGTGAAGTGTTTACTTTGCGGTACGGACTTAATTCTTATATATTAGTTAATTTAGCTCAAAACGTAATGTCCCTTCGATCAGAAACAGAAGTTTACCTTAATTAAAATTGCAACATTGATTCAGTAGCTTTAAATATCTTCTGATGGACCCTAATGTCGATAATAGCGGATAAATAGGCCTGTGCTCTGTACTTGTAATACAAAGACTGGCTGAAGTAAAACATCGCATTTATTTATCTTTATGTAAAAATCGAACATTTTTTATTCGTTACGAGAGATGCAATTGAGCAAGCCCGCATCGTTTACAAATAGGTTTCAGATAGCCTGTTAACTTTCGCATGAGTTCAGTGACTCTGCCTACGGCCACCGCTTTTATGTTCACGTAATATGCGCACGGAACTCACTGTAAGTTCTAAACATTCATAAAAGCCATTCCATCGTATCTGATATTTGAACTATAATGCCGTTTAGCGATACACAAATTTGTGACTGATAGTCTGTGAGATGTTTCATCTGCTTCGTTACATGGACTTTGAGGCAGACAAACATGGCCGATGTTCTCTTGCCGTGTATTCTGGCAGTGTGTGCCTGGTTAGAGAACAAGTAGGCTTTCATTTAGGGGGATTAGTAGACTGCCAAGCTTTGCTCAACGGGAGACAAAATGACACGTATTCGAGGCCTTCGGACAAAAAAGAGAGATGGCTAGTTATTTATTTGTTTTAAAGTGTTTGTGCAAGACGTGATTATACACGTAATAACATGAAAGTGGATGGGGTGGGATGGACATGTAGCTAGAATGTGGGGGATATATTAGTAGGAAGACCTGAAGGGGACAGAATGGTTGTGAGGCATGGGCGTGTGGAACGTAATGCTGAAATTATTTTTGAGGAAAACAGAGTGAAAGTTAAGGACGTGGAATTACCTTGTCCCTTTAATGAACCCTGTCCTTTAAAACCAATTAAACATTAAAGAGAATATGCATTGCGTTTCTCGGAGTGAATTTTTGATAATTAATTTTCATTGCTACGTTTTAATGAACAAAGGTCCTGGATTTATGAAAGTCCGACATATATTAATTTTCAGTGTATATGATATAGTGACTTATTAAAAATTGCATTCTTAAACTCGCATTTTACTTTTGGAACTCTACAGTGAACATTCTGAGAAATGAAATTTATATAAAATTCTACTTTTGTTCTATTACCACAGTTATGAAAAGTCTGAGAACAAAACAGCAAATTATTTATCGACTGCTCTTACAAAACGCTGTTCTGTGACGTCACCAGCAACGTTACTCGGTAATTGCAAGGCTGGATGCCATTTAATTTCATTGTAAAGTACGTCAAGATCGGACTGTGATGCATATCTTGCGTTGAGAGTTACACGAGAGAAATATGTGTGTCACTAGCGCTAAGGAGCAAAGGTCGTAGACCTTACTACCAGCATGTGGGGGCTTGTATCTGGAACTGCCCACTTGTATTCTCGTACGTAGATCCAGTTATGTTTAATAAGTTTAAACAGTTTTGCTTTACAAATGTTCCCTCGGTTGAAAACCTTCGGCTGCAAGCCGGTTTGTCTGAAAATACGGACTTTTATATGGAGAAATTTCCACATTTATTCGGTGTTGTGGTGTAGTTGATCCTTCTCCGTAGGGCCCCTTAAATCCCCTGTATTCCCCCTCCCAAAACGCGAAACTAGCAACGAACAAGCTTCCATGTGTATAAAGTATCGTACCGCCGTATTATATGCAACCAGACATACAGTTGATCAGGTTTAACAAGCTTTGTGCATACTGGGTTGTTATTCCATCTATTCAACATTTTACAGGTAATTTACTTCTATGTACGTGAGACAAACCTTGCCCCTGAGGTACATAGTACAGCAGCTGTTTCTGAAATACATTTTTTGTTTTGTTTTTAATACGTGTTAATGCATTAAACAGATTTCGCGGGAGGCATTATTATATATTTTACACGAGCGTATTTCGAATGATGTATGAAGATCCTAAAATGGCGGTTTTCTGAAGTTCCCTGATGACGTATTCGCCCGGGATGTTGGCCAAATATTT
>NW_019060119.1:58160-82043 GCF_000696155.1 Zootermopsis nevadensis | reverse complement strand
TAGTTCGTCAAATGTCGAGTCGATTCGAATCGAGAATCACTGGGCGGTTTTCGATGAAATTTGTTGTCGAGGGTGCGTCATTCTGCACGACCTCAGAATCGTAAGTTTTGATAGTCCTGTTAGCTGTGATATCAAAGTGATGGATGTGGGAAGTCGTGTGGTAGTAGACATTTAGGTGGCGCGATCTGGTGGCCAAAGTAGGAATTATAGAACAAGAAAAACGCTGGTTTTATAGGGGGTGGGGTGTGTGATGTAAGGGTTCTGGCACCGGGGACAACGGCAAATTCGTATTTTAGAATTATCAACTACCGGCTATAACAAAATGGAGATGAGGAAACTTCTGAGGTGGTACCGATGCCAACAGTGTGTTAGCTAAACTAATTTTGTTAACACTTCAATCCATGCGAAAGTGTCTGGATGCCCTGCTCCTTATTAGCATTTTTACAAAATTTTGATGTTCTTCCACACTAGTTTGTATTGGTGTTAGGTATACGTACTTGGATAATTAGAGGCTAGTATACATTTAATAAATCGCAATTTCAAGCTCTGTTCCTCAGCTAGGCGTGTTTTGGTGCCTGTGTTTTACCCGCGAAACTGGTTAATTAAGGTAATTACATTGTTACACATAATTAGACTTCTCTTTCACGATGTCCTGAAGGTTTTGATATTGTGTATCTGTACTGTATCTCTTTAATTTAGTAATTTTATTTCTTTACAGATTTTAATATATTATTTTATACTGAACTGTTGTTTTGATTGGCTTTGTTCAGCTGTTGTAAATTACACGAAATAATTAAATTAATTTTATAAAATTATTGTTACAGAAATTACACGAAAGAATTAAATTAATTTTATTAAATTATTGTTACAGAAATGTCGGGGTATCTGTTGATAAGATTTCGTACAACATTGGCAGAACTTAAGATTACGTAACGAGAGAATAAATTATGATATATTTACCTGCAGTGACCATGTTTCGTGTACAGAATGAATAGAGAACTTTGTTGTAGAAATGCCTTTTGGCGGAGAACGCGCGTGATTGGAGCACGTCTGAACGTGTCCGGTACCGACGCGCACCAAATTTAATACGACTTATAGACTAATCCTGGCGTCATATGAATTGTTTCACTTATAATGTAATACGTGTTAATTCAGATTAGAGTTCGTTTATCCTCTGCGCCCTTGTAGATTCTGGCACAGTCTTCAGAAGTTCAGATACTTTGTTTACTGAAGCAACGGCGAGGACATGCTAATAACTAGATACTGCATTTTGAAGTCAGTTCTATAAAGTGAATGTTAGAGTACGCCAGCACACAGAGTCATTAACATCGATTTCTAGCCCTTTGGTAAGGGGGAAGGAAGTTCTCACCATTGCCACTCGCAAATTACCACGATATTGTACTCTCGATCGGATTGGCTTTATCGTCAAATACGTAGCGGCAATGCAAAGTAGTTGGTGTGTGGATTGGATTGATCCACGTGTTCAGATGTTCCGTGAAGGCTCCGTCTATAGTTCTGTTATCTGCGTGGAATCCATTTTCTGCAAGAAAGTGAAGTTCGTGTTTCCCTCCATGTCGTTGTCGCTGGACCTTCTGCTGTCCTTTTCGAAGTCTGAGTCCTCGGCTTTGAATCCTCCGGCCATGGGATTTACCACACTCTGGCTCCTGGACATGGCGGCGGCTGACAGTGGATTCACACTCACTCGCCTTCCGTATCCGTTGGCCAGCACAGGATTTACGCTCTCCCGTCGCACGGCCTCCAAGTCCGGGGTAAAGCCATCGTTGGACACACCATTCCTCGCGTACGGACTGAATTCCGGGTTTTCTTCGATGCCAATCAAGTCTGAATCCCCACTGCTTTGGCTGAAAGTGAACAATAATAGGGCTTATTTCCTTACATATTTGCTAGAACCGCCACGGTGTTCCCCGTGTTTTTTGTCCTCGATCGTAAATGTTTTATATTTTGATAGAGATGTCAGTCCCTTCATGACCATTTCACTCTTCCTGACTCATCGCATTTTAGTTTTTCCTTCGACGCTTCTCAGACGGTGTAAACAAAACAAACTTGTCACCAGGAGTTGCATAGCTCCTGGCGCTTTAACCCCGGGTACCCACTTCGTTTCCCGGCGGTGCCCGGATTTATAACTTGTGTTGGGCAAGGCCGTGGTCTAGGCACCACGGAGGTTTCCTCCGTGGCCTCCCAACCATTACTCCATTCACACACAGAAGAAGGCAGTGGCAAACCACTTCTGGATCATCTGCCAAGAACGTATATGAACAGGTCCCAGTCCGAGAAAAGGATGGAAGGATCCTGTTCATATGGACCTGTCGTCAGACAGAACACTAAATAATAATAATTTGCTATAATGAGGCATTTAAATCTAAAGTTACTCCTTGCCTTGCGTTCATGACTGAGATTGGTGGACTTGTTAGAAAGCAGGCTACGAGAATTCCCATCGACGTCGCGCCAGTTTAGCCTGTACCTTAAAGCACGGCACAAGTGATCGAGGGTGTCTTACGTTCTGAGAGCTGAAGACCCTGCTCTTGGTTACCGTTGCAGCCGTTTACTTACCTGGCGGTTTGATAGCTTTCTTGTTTCCAACGTCCTGTAAACTTCGTGTTTGATGTTACGGAATTATGATTAAATTGGTTACAAATAATATTTGTGATACTTTCTACCAGAGTTGGAATAATCCATATCTGATGTTTTAACGCCTCGGTGTGTTTACTTCCGGTGGCAGGCGATGGAAACTCCCGGAAGTTTTGAGATCTGCGTTCTTCGCCTGCGTGATCTACGTTAATCCTCGCTTCTTGTATGGCACTAAATATGCAGAAGCCAATGCATTTGTTTCGGAGTTACTAAAAAGCCTATAGAGAAGTAAACAATTCGTGTGTTGAAAAATTTGTCGCAGATAGCTGACAAGGGGCAGTCCTTACATTCAGTTGTCATGCGCGATGTTAACAGCCCTTATTAAACTCCAGAACTGTGCAGTCTCCTTCCCTACGATAATTGTTTTCGAGTTTAGATCGAATTAAAAATTCTGCAAAATTAGATTTTGTGTAATTTGTGTAAGGTTACGATAACGAAACGTCAAGTATTTGGCGAGAGATCATCCGACTAACGAAATGCAGGCCTACGTCTGTGTTCAGGTCCAGTGCGTCTCGTGTGAGGGAAATATCAGGACATAGTTTCAATTCAGAGGTTTAAAGTGACTTATTAGAGACGAAGTTACTTATAAATCAATGCATTCATGCACCTTTAAATTAATGACTGGATCACGGCGTCTAGAAATAAACTATTTTAAATTTTATGAACACACTAAAATGTTTTCAAAACACAAGAAATATTTTTCAATATTTCTGGTAATAAATTTACTGAAATCCAAGATATCTATCCTTACAAATAAATTATTCTTTCTACGTTCAATACAGTTTAATGAATAGCTTCTGTTCGTAAATTTAAGATATTATTTTATACCCAAAGCAGATTATCGGCCCATTTTTGCTGATTCAGTTTGAAAGGCAGTGATGAATATTACTGAAATGTAATGAGGACGAAATCCTTAGCAATATTCTAACTCTGTATTGACAAAGTAAACGAAATCATGTCCACCAAAACAAGCAGGAATTGAACACAGGATTCTCTCCGTACACGTCTTCATTATTCTTGGGATCATAGACGCCTAGAAAAATGTCATCTGTCCTTACACTTCAATTATTATTAATTTGAAACCGAAATCATCGCAGTTTTAATTTACCACATGATTTTGATCAAGCAAATATTTCGGGCTTCCCCGCACCCCGCGCATATCAGGCGAACCTGTCTCACCTTAAGGCGTCGAAGTTATGGCTGGAGACATTGTCGTTGCCCCATACGGGATTTGAACCCTCAACCGCGTGCTGGTTTGTGTTCGGCACCGCCATGCCGATTCTGTTGAGGCCCGAGTCCTGAGACCCGAACTTGGTGGTGGACAAGGCTTCCAAGCGACGGTTCAAGCTGTAACGAGATGTGAACAGGTGATCTTGTAGTATGGAAGCTACAGCGAAAAGTAGCCTGTCTTTTAAAACCTCCTTCTGAAGTGTTTTTAAATTACTTATGTTTACAGATCTTTACAGAAACGTCGGATTCAGTCAATTAGCTGTCCACCCCACTCACTGGCGCTGTAGTAGATCTTCTGCGCCTGAATTTATACGAGTTTAAACGTATTTGGGCTCAATTTAGAAAACTGAATAAATCATGGAATATATTGTCAGGAGCCAAAGCCTAGCCTCTGGATGCTTAAATACTCTTTACCGATTGTATATTCTGTAGCACGGAAAAATGTAAGGCAATACAAGTCTTTACTTTCCGAGCAATTGGGTGCAAAAGTAAACTGTAAAACAATTTCACGAATTTTGTGATTTTAATTACACAGGTAAACGAATTTGAAGTGAACGTTTTCCCAAAGTTCCAGTTTTTATTTCAACTAATCCCCACGTATTAAACGATGGAATTAGGCACGTTTTCGGGTATGACGGCTATCACGAATTTGTAAAACATCGCCATTATTTGAAATGTCATAAATATTAAATCCGGTTTCCAGGTGCAATTTGCCTCAACAAATCTGATGGCGCAAATATGCAAATATTTAGAGTTATAACTTTTGTACCAGGCTCCTGTTTTAAATTTAAATGTCGTCGTGGAATTTCATTTAGAAAGCTGGAATTTTTACCAAGTTTTAAAAAAGTATTTAATCTGTTATGAAAAAAATAATTATTTTTAGGATTTTAATCCATTTCAAAGAAATTAGAATTCGAAATTATGCACCACTGTGAGGTTTGGTTTCCCGATCGAACTTCGATGTGTTTCTTGTTTTGTTAGGATTGCGTGTAATGGATTTACCTTCTGGTTCTGATGAAGAAGGCCGCGAAGAGGATGACGACCAATGTCCCGAGGACCACCGAAACCACAATTAACACCGTTTGGAGAACACCTTCCATGTCAGCGGTAGTTTGACTCTCTGGGTCGCTGATCGATTCCAATACCAGCTTCTCTTCGAGTAGTGCGTCTCGCAATGCGTTGTACGTTTGTTTGTCAGTAAGTTTCCTAAAAGAAAAGTAAATTTATTCCTAGTGTCTACTGCGTGGAACGTGTCGATCGTTCGAGGTCTGATCTTTGCTCTGTGGACTGGGGGTTTGTCGGTTTGGGGAATCACGCTGAACAGTTTTATAAAATCCTTCTTTACATGAATTTAAACTCGAAATTAAGTTGCCTTTTTTAAATTATATATTTTAGAAGTATGCTTATAACAAAATTTACTAAGGTTCACAACGTTAATTTGGAATGACATCCATGTAGTGTTGCATTGAAACATCAATCTTGCTTCGACAACTTTACTGAAGAGACATTTGGCGTTCACTGGATTTTTCTTGAAGGAAAAAAAACAAGTAGTTTCGTTATAAAGCAAAATTATAGTGACGAGGTTGGCGTGTTGTTAGAGGAAAGTGAACGGGGCGGATGATTCTAATTTAAGTGCAATGTAGTGAAATGATATTGGAAAGTGACATGGAAACTTAACTATACAGCAGACCTGTTCAGTTGACGTTTGAGTGTCGGGAAGATCGGGGAAAAGTGGAAAGGAGGACTTGCTGTTGGAACGTCACTTTCGTCCTACCCGAATGTTCAACGTCTATGAAAAACTCACCGCATCATCCAAAGTGATTTTTGGTGGAGGGGGCAGAAGTGAGTGGCTTCTAGAGTTATTTTTCAGTCGAAAGACAACGAGCACCAAAGAAATTATTAAAACATCCATCCACCATGTTGGTTTATATTGTAGGTTAGGTTATGTTGTGTTAGGTTATGTAGGTTAGGTAAGGTTAGGTTAGTTTAGGTTATGTTAGGTAAGGTTATGTTAGGTTAGGTTAGGTAGGGTTAAGTTAGGTTAGGTTAGGTAAGGTTAGGTTAGGTTAGGTTAGGCTGTTTGCTGCAAAGCTCGTTATTGATCTTTTTTTCTAAGAGCAAGAGAGAATTCAGATGGTCTGGCATCCCTTTGGATAAACGCAAACACGAAATGTTTTTCCCCGGTTGGTTAAACTGTCCAGTGTAAACAAATGACGACGATCCAACCGCGGGCATGCAGGTCTATGAAAAACATTTCACTACTGGGAAAGAATCGTGAACACATGACACAGAAGAAGTCCCTGGTATTTCGATATTGCTTAATGCGACGACTGATTGTGTCTCGTCAATGTAACTTTTATCGTCTGATGTGATTCTGGCCCATGTTCACTGTGGCTTTGTTCCTGCGAAATGCACTGAATGTGATGTGTCCTGGGTTTGAAGCCTTCGTTTGGCATTACCTCGCACGTAGGACAAAGTGAGAAACATGCAGAAGTTGACAGAAACTTTCGTATTCAAGTTTGGAATTTTGTTCTTCGTTGTAAGCAGTAAACTTTTCCCAGAGTTTCCGTACGAACAAATCAAACCAATAATTTGTTGAGATGTGAGCCTTTCCATGAATCTTTTATATCAACTGGAATCATTCATCTTTTCTTCATCATCATGATACCGCATGATTGGCGACAAGGATAAAGAACCAAAAAGAAATCATTGGTAATTACTAAAGTTTATAACTCTTAAGATTTATTGAAGGGATATCGTATACACAATTAAAATTCAAAAAATTGAACATTTAACAAAAAATCAACTTCATGTATTGATCTGCTCTATCAATAAACATGGAAGCCAATGGTAGAATCGCAAGGAATGTGTTTGGAAAATATTTTGACTACAGTTTTGAGTTGATTTCCACCATTGTTTTACGTTGACTTCATTGTCGTGGGCAGTGGCAACTGTTGGAATCTACAATAACTCTTTGGATCCAACCTTTCGCGTGAACGTCTTCAACAGTTGCTCCAGGGTTCGGTACCAAACACTGTCATTATTGTCGGCAAAAATTTCAATACGCTTGTGTAACATAAATGAATCTCCCGAAGACGTGAACTGGCGTTACTCTCAGTACGAGGCCCAGCATTGCCGTATTACACCTGGGGTTTGATTTCAGGTTGTTTGCGTTTCTTAATTAAATTCTAGGCTCCTTAAGGTTCCAAATACACTTCATCGCACTGGTTTTAGGTACATCACGAAACACGCACACACATTCACTTACCTAGTTATTTCGGTTTTGTCAATCGGCTCTTGTTTATTTTCATCCACGAAATACGCGGTCACATCGGCTTTGTCGTCGATTGGTACACCTGAGTCCATTGATCTAGCCACCTTCTTGATGTTACTTTGACTGTCAAACACTTTTGTAAATATGTTGGCCATCTAGAAAAGGGAGGTGACAGTTTATGGAACAATTAGTTATATTCTATAAGTAGGGAAGAAATTTTTAAATAGCATATACGAGGTGCGATCGGAAAGTTTCTAGACTGCGCGTATAAAAACCCGTACACTTATCTCAGGTATTAAATTCATCCATCACCCTCGAAGTAGTTCCCCTGGGAGTGAACACAACGATCCCAGCGCCGCTGCCAAGCCTGGAAGCATCCCTGGAAATCTTTCTTTGTCAGCCTGTCAAGCACCATCTGCGATTCTGCCTGAATCTCTTCTATCGTCTCAAATCTCCTTCCCTTTAGCTGAATTTTCATCTTTGGGAAGAGGAAGAAGTCACACGGCGAATAAGGAGGGTGCGGGATGACGGCCATGGTGTTTGAGGCCAAAAACTGCCGAACTTTGAGGGCGGTGTGCGCTGGCGCGTTGTCATGATGCGTCGCATGTGGAGTTCTTCCTTTAGAATCAGCTGACAGGTCCCATAGCCTATCCCAACAATGTCGCACAAGTCGTTGATGGTACGACGTCGATCTTCGTGACATTTTCGGGCGTTGTGCTCGAAGATGGTCGTCCAGAACGCTCGTCATCATCGACAGAGGTTCGGCCATTTTTAAAACGTGAATGCCACACAAAAGTTTGTGCACGACCCATTGCGGACTCCCCAAATGCTTTCTTTAGGATTTCATAGGTTTCCGTAGCCGTTTTGGCGAGTCTTTGGCAAAATTTGATGCACACGCCATTCCGAAATCGCAGGAGGGTCGGTGTAATGCACTACCAAAACGCCCGTAACTAAGAAACAAATGCTAATTCGATGATGCCGGCTGGCACACTGATTCACTATGAATGTAGGCCGCACCCCATAGCGGCAGAAGCTCGTAATACATCCGGTTCGCCCGCTATTGACACAGTCTTGAAACTTTCCGATCGCACCTCGTATTATGAGTTTTCGTAGCCTGTAAATTGTTATCTTTGTGTTTGCGTACAAAGCAATTGTAAAGAAGATCAGTACAAGAAGAAAGTGATAAAGAGGGCATGAAGACACTAGAAACGCGTAACTATTTTATGAAACGTGGACGAGCCCAGGGTAGGACGTTCATAATAAAAGGAGTTAAGAAATTGTCAAATGAACTTGATCTCTCATATTGGTCCAGTTGGCAGGACTTCAGAATTGTTTCTGTCTTAATCCTATTAGCCACGACAAGCTTGTCAAGGAGGACTGAAAAATTCGGGCAGCTGCTTCAATTATATTTGCATATTTCTAGTTTTTTATTATTTCTGAGAATGCAGTATGCAGGATGCTACTGTGATAACACGAAGATCCGAAAGCAGGCAGAGAGAGGTTGTGCTTTGATGTCTGAGTAAAACAGTATGAAAAACTTTTGCAGTAACCAGCGGTGAGAAAGCTCGCCAGGCCATTTCTACTGCAGACAGAGGAAATCGCGATGGTTTGACACGTAGCACGAATGTAGGCACAAGATAAATGAACAGATTTAAAACATAAACCTCTCCAGAAGAGTCTGATTATTTCGCAACAACGAACTTTGATATAAGGTAGTATATTACTCCATATTTATTAATGTTTTATTTATTGAAATCATTGCTTTACAGACTAATATTGAACATCAGATGAACCACACGATATAAAAAAACAATACCTTCGTTCCAATATATAAGAGTAATCTGATAACAACATTTCAATAAATTGCATAACATTGTAAATGATTGTAATTCGAATTTTTAAATTTTACCCATCTAATTTATACCTGAGGACGGTTAAATATAACCGAAACATGTCGTAAGAGACGTTCCAATTTGTAAATCGATCATTCGATGCGGAACGTGAAATGATATTTTAAATATTTTATATTTTATTATCTTATTAAAATTGTTATTTGACGGAAAATATTAAAATATTAACGAACTTGGAGTACGATATTTGCATAAATGTGATGTACTATAGGCAGTGTCCTTAGACGTGTGGCTTAAAGTGGGTCGCGTCCATTCACTTAGGTGTTGGTTCTTATTCAGTCATTAAGGTCGGCGAATGTATATGCTAAAACACCTCAGATTTCAATACGTTCAGATATCATCACGCCTACATCAAAATACATATTTTTCTTCATTAAGAAACAATTTGTGGTATTTCAGAATATACAACTTCAGTACAACTTCCGCGCAGCTGCTGTGAGTCTTAATTACCTTAAACGTATATTCTGATTTTTAAAGAGTAGAAGAGCTTATGAAAATAAATATTGACTGGAAAATTAAAAAAAAAACTCAAAATGTCGTGCTGTATCAGCCCCAAAATAGGCATCTGCTTTAGGCCGATATTTCCTTTATTAAATATAACCGGATGTATTAGCACTAAATATTTGTATTAATTAATATGACAGTTATTCAAATTACAATGCAAAATCAATTATAATATTATTGATGCGTCAACCTACTTTATAAATAAATTTTGCAAATTGCAGATAACTCACCTGAAGCTTCCGTGATTCGGCGTAGGTCGCATTGTTTTGGAACCGCATGGTCACGTGGTTATTTTCTGTTATGATATATATTTGACAAGCAACTTCGTCCCTGTTGTTTCCTGCGAAACAGATAGAAATTTAGCATTTAAATCATACAAATCTTCCGGACAGCTGATCGGCTTTCATTAAGTCCACACATTAAGCCAAATGTTTTAAGTTTCTAACATCTGATAAACAATTACGAATTTAATTTTGTCCGGAAGCGAAGATATTATATTAAGCACAGGCGTATAATTTTAACTTAGAATTTTTACTTTTCCTATTTGTTTTAGTGTACTTAACAGTAAATCGCGTAATTTTCATATTTGTACACAGGTTATATATTTTAAATCACCAAATACACCGATTACATTTCGTGTTGAATCCCAGCATTAAATGTTAATTCAGTGTTTATTAAATACTGTGAGCTGCATTTCACATTAAATATTTTTTTTAAAAAAATAGATACTTGTTTTTCGAAGGTTCTACCCCGCAGACTATAAGAAACTTTAAAAACTCTGATAGTCATTTTCCTGTATGTAGAGGATATGAATACAGACGTAAACACGACAAACGAGCTCTGCCCTTCAGAGGGATAAACAGACCTGTGTCCATGACTTCAAGGTTAAACTTGAACAAGCCCTTCAGAGCACTGTCTTGAACATTAAAATTCAGCAACAGCGTGTTCTCCTGAATTCTAAACGGATCGCGGTTCTGCCACTGCTGAAGAGAGCTGTCGGTCACTTCCATGGTCCCATCAATGATCCGGTACGTCAGTTTGTCATCGAAATCGCCATCAGTTGCCTGCAAAGAAATAATAAACAACCAATTCAAATGCCTGTTATCATACTTTGCAAGTACCAACATTGTAAGAAGTAATTTAGGTTTTGAGCATCTGTGTCTCCAGTTATGAGGGTATGGCTAGGAACTGAAGACCAGATTTCCAACCCCCTCGGAGACAAAGGATTTATCTTGTAGCCTCTGCGTTCCTCTGTCGCCCTCCAGGTATCTTTTCCCCGGGGGTGAAGGGTGGCTGACCACCCACTCCCATCTGGTGCCGAGGTCAAGAACGAGCACGACCTGGACATCTTGTCCACACCAAGTCCCTCGATGGGCAGTAGTGGGACAGATTTCGCGTCCGTAATTATTTACATCCCCTCAGTCCTCAGTGTAAGAAATGGCCTGCCATTTCCCTCACGTCGCTTGCTGTAGCCGAGTCGGATTGGATTGAGCTGCCTTCTACCGAGTTGTCGGCTGAGATATGGCGAGGCTTTCCTTTGACTCGCTGAGTTTGGTTAGGTTAGGTTAGATTGGGTTAGGTTAGTTGGGTTAGGTTAGGTTAGTTTAGGTTAGGTTAGGTTAGGTTAGTTTAGGTTAGGTTAGGTTAGGTTAGGTTAGGTTAGGTTAGTTAGGTTAGTTTGAGATTACTTGGGATCGAACTGAGAGATTGGACTCGATGTTAGCTGACGAGTAATCCCGTGGTTTGGCAAGTCGGAAGGCTCTTGTGCCGAACAAGGTCTGACGGAAGTCACCGACGGTTATGCGAGGTTGACTGACGCCCGGCGAGCGAGTCATTCGAAGCTGCCCCTAAAAATGTAACCAAGTTGGTGCAACAAGTAGTTTCTGACTGCTCTGCAAACCTGCCTGGGGTTTTCCGTTCTCTCTTCGTCGGTTGTAAGGCAAATCCTAAAATGCAATTTAAAGGGGGCATAGCCCGACTACCTTCGTCATGGAGGCCACGGCGACATCAACCTGTCTGGGTTCGACTCCCTGACATCCATCGAACAAAGTCCTTTTCGCGAAGGTTACCTGTGAGATCTTCCTAACGTGAACACGTCAGCGCATCGGTCCCAAATCTTAAGCACATCCCAAGTGACTGTTTACAAGGCGCCGTCTACCGTTTCCAGCCGTGTATTTTGTTCGCAGACATGGTCTAATCTGGCAAGGTAGGATGTATATAGCTCTTTGCTTTAAATAATTAGGAATATAGTGGCCGTGGCTGATTTCAAGGAACTTTACATGCTTGCGGACGTTTTATTTATTGGAGGCAACTGCTCTGAAAAGAGAGCTTTTACGAAACGAGGGTTTTAGCCAACCTTCGCTCATCGCATTTCCTGTTTAAACGTGGTGTGAAGAGCTTGGATAGATTGAAAATAACAAATCAGAAGTTATTGGTTGATCTCAGGGCGCATCTGGATTTACGCTCTCGTCGCAGGACCAGTTGTCGACGACTGTATTGGCTATTAGCAAACTTTGGAAAATCGAGACTTTGGAAGTAGAATACCTCGGTTCTATGACAGTTTTCCTTTCTCGTCGTCACTAAATGTACGGATAAGATGGCGTCCGGCGATTGAGGGATGGGTAAATGTAAGGCTGTCCAGCTACACGCCATGTAGGCGCTTGGGGGGAGAGGAGGTATAGCTCCTACTCATTCTTGACCTCAGCACCAGATGGGGGTGAATGGTCAGCATCACGCCCCGGCCGGCCTTACCCCCGGGAAAGGACCCCGGTACCCATCGGATAGGAGGCTGGGTGGGCCCCAGAGCCGGTCTGGACGCAGTGGCTAGAGGAAAAATCCTCTGCCCCCGTCGGGGATCGAACCATGGCAAAAGTCACGTAATGATACTCACAGTGAATGTTGTCAAGCTGTCCCCGGATTTGTCTCCGGTATTAATACCTGCTGCATACAGAGATTTTGTGAATGCTGGAGGAGTATCAATTTCATCGATCACCTGAAACAGATAATTCAGTAAATTTTACATCCTAGCATTCTGTTGTGGAGATACTACGTAATTAATTATGTTAAATTTTGCCGTCACATAGAGGAAATTGACACCAAAGTATACAATTAATAAATACAGACTCTACACATACAAAAAAACTTGAAACATTGGCTATTTTTCAAATCTTAATTTACATTTTGACAGAACACGAAAGAACCATTTTGTGACCGGCAGAAATATTGTTTAAGGGGTGCATTCTGTTATGTGCTGATCGTTAGGTTGGCCGTCCGTCTACACAACAATTTTTCATTGTAGTTCCAATTTTTATTAAGATCCACTACATGTTTCGACCTAAATTGGTCATCATCAGGAGGGTTCTCTTTAAGTGTTCGAAACAAACATATATGACTGCTAATTTGTTTAAATATTTTCTGTTGCGGATTTCACCAGTTAAACGACATCTTCTTAAGCAGCTTTACTATTTAAGTAGAGTTGACTGTGCAGATGTATTCGCAGTCGCGGAGCTTTAGTTGGACTGAAGGTCTTGGTTGATGTTGGGGGGGGGGTGGTTTTAAGTCATTGTATCTTCCAAGGTGCCTTATGAATGTCCAACTTATACAACATATTGGGAAAATCCTGTGTCACGTTTCTTAGCTTTCATATCCCTAACACAGACATAAGAAATCTGTAAGGCTGTGTCTTGCATAGAATAAAAGTAAAAGGATTGTTTTCAAAAATTACTGAATATTAAGTTGTCTTCGTTGTCTTAATTAGTCTGTTTCAGCACACAAATTGTAAAGATGCATTTTTTGCGATAAGTTAACGCAAAAATCCTTCGCGAGGTTTCGCGTTAAGACTACCTGCTTCTTTGTACAGACTACTGAATGAAATTCTATTAAATGTGGTATAGATAACAGAAATATTTGTGGGCGAATTTAGCTGTACGTTTCTACTTTTGTTTTGAAGAGTAAACCGTAATTATACATGGGTTAAGGTTGCTCGAAGTCATAGCATTCGTCCTTCCTGCCCGGAGTTCCGATTCGTGGAGCCTAACGAGATGGAATGTCCGAATAAAGTGGCAGGCCAGTATTCGCAGAACGCATGGAGGTTTCCTCCTACGCCCTGCTCATTCGTGACCTTGTGGTTACCACAGGAACGACTACGCCTTGACTCTACTGTGGTCAGAAGCAACCATGTAAGAATATGTAATCTGCACAGTGATATTACGTCGATTTAAAAGTGTTGGTCTTCTAAAGTTAACCACGACTTAAATACATTTTTAGACGTCAAGACAAATTTGGTGTTGCGAAGTAATAATTCCGGAACAATTTCGGTGTCTTAAATGACGTACGCTTAAGTAAGTGAACTCAGCTCTTCAAACGAATAAAATTATTAAGGGCTTCGTTGTTTTATTCAGGTCCGTTCCAACATATCTTAAAGTGAAAGTCGTAATTGCGTCTGCCTGAAGATATCTGTCTTCTGGTCTTCTGGGTTATTGTGCCCTGATGATGGAGGCAGAAAGGACCTCTGAAACGTCAAATCCTACGCTTATGCCTGTCTACCAGAATTAGGTCACAGAAGCAAGTTTTGGGGTACAGACGGACGCATTCACACAGCGACGTGTGCAATAAGGATTTGAGAAATAACAGCCATGAACTAATATCTGGTAGACTCGCGCGTTAATTTGTGTTACGAAGGGTAATTTGAACTTACGTTTATTGTAATCCTGAGCCTGCTATTTTCTCCGGGTAAAGTTTGGGGTCCATTTTCGAAGTTAGTGACGACAACTGTCAGAACATACACGTTCACAACTTCCCTATCAAGCTCCTTCTTCAGTGAGATGATACCACTCTCTTTCTCCAGATGGAATACGTCTTCATTTCCATCTGAAACAAATCATGCGTAATTCAGAACTGCTTTAGGTCGTGTGAAGTTCTTCGTTACTGCCATAAATTTTGTATTTAAACACAATGAACTATTTCTGGAAACGGTAATTGATTTCGGTTATTTATTATACTAAAAATCAAGATCCTCTGTAATTTATCCATGCATTCACAGTCATGCGTCATGTTGAATCTAAAAACCTTTTTGGGTGAAAAGTGAACTGCACAGTTGATACAGTGTTTGTATGCACATGTTTCATCTCTTAATAACTTAATGACTTTGATTTGAAACTTTCTAGTATAAATTTTGTTGTGAATTTAAGAACCCGCGAGGATAGAAGTGAAAAAGATTTCTACGCTGTATATTTTATAACGTAACCTTGGATCCAATTAGCTTTGAATTTAATTTATAAGTAATAAGTAGCGTTGTTAATCATTAGCTTTTTTAACAGTAGATTTTGCTGCAACAAATCAGTAAAGTATAAAAATCTGAGAACGTTTGTCGACAGTAATTCTCGAGACTTCAGATTCATTGAACTGAAGTTCTGTGAACAATATTTTATTTTAAATTAAATAAATATGTGGTCCTTCATTAATTATTTCTGTTGCAGAATAAATACCTTAATATGCACGATTATAAATGTCATGGTATAAATTCCAGTAATTAGTAATTATTTATTAGAGAATGAGTGTAACGAACGTGCTTACCATGAATGAAATAATAAATGTTGTCCTTACAAACGTCTCCTTCTTCGCAATCTTCATCATCATTTCGATCTGTTACTTTAATATCAATTCCTTTCTCTTCTCCTAATCCCGTTTTGTTTTCTGTTAAAAGATTAAAATCAGCGAGTAAGTAAATAAATAAACAGTGTAATGAAAGTATGAGGTTGAAAAAGCAGGAAGGGACCTCAACGGCGATGGAACAGTCCATTTGCTGCCGAAATCCCTCAGCTTTGCCGATGTACGAGGTGCGATCGGAAAGTTTCAAGATGCGCTTATAAAAACCCGTACACTTATCTCAGGTATTAAATTCATCCATCACCCTCGAAGATGTTCCCCTGGGAGTGAACACAACGATCCCATCGCCGCTGCCAAGCCTGGAAGCATCCCTGGAAATCTTTCTTTGTCAGCCTGTCAAGCACCATCTGCGATTCTGCCTGAATCTCTTCTATCGTCTCAAATCTCCTTTCCTTTAGCTGAATTTTCATCTTTGGGAAGAGGAAGAAGTCACACGGAGCTTAGAAAGGAAGTTGGGGTCGGTTCTTGCAAGATCTTTGAGCTCCTGACAAACGAGAAGTCGATTCTGCTTCTGGTCCTCAGACAGGATGCGTCGCATGTGGAGTTCTTCCTTTAGAATCAGCTGACAGGTCCCAACAATGTCGCACAAGTCGTTGATGGTACGACGTCGCTCTTCGTGAATGGCCTGCCGAATCTTGGTAACATTTTCGGGCGTTGTGCTCGAAGATGGTCGTCCAGCACGCTCGTCATCATCGACAGAGGTTCGGTCATTTTTAAAACGTGAATGCCACACAAAAGTTTGTGCATGACCCATTGCGGACTCCCCAAATGCTTGCTTTAGGATTTCATAGGTTTCCGTAGCCGTTTTGGCGAGTCTTTGGCAAAATTTGATGCACACGCGCCATTCCGAAATCGCAGGAGGGTCGGTGTAATGCACTACCAAAACGCCCGTAACTAAGAAACAAATGCTAATTCGATGATGCCGGCTGGCACACTGATTCACTATGAATGTAGGCCGCACCCCCTAGCGGCAGAAGCTCGTACTACATCCGGTTCGCCCTCTATTAACACAGTCTTGAAACTTTCCGATCGCACCTCGTATTCAGAAATAGCCCTTTACCTGACAATATTCTGAACCCGCTGACTCCGGTAAAATTCATTTTTACTCTCTCACCTACGCCTAGGACTATGACGTGGTTATTACCTTGTGACTTCTCATCTGAAATTCTACATAAATTTATTATTTCACCGCGTGTATTAAATATCCCATTCGTCTAATCTCCATCGACTTAATCCACGGGGAAAAAAAACATATTGAAATCCAAATTCTTTCATAAAATTTCCTTAACAGTATTGTCAGCAGCAAATGTTTTACACGTGCACAGTTTCACGAAGAAAGGAGCGCGGGAGGCAGGCGAACGATTGCCCGAACATTGGCTAATAGAAAACCCCGTTGAAAGACCAGAATAAATATTTGATTGATAATTAAATGCAGCTTAACTTTTCCTTCTATACCAATTGAGGAAATGTTTCACATTCGACAACTTGCAGTGTACATTTTCAATATTCAGGACTTCAACTCGTGGAAGCCAAAGTTTCTCACTGTCAGCTGAAGTGCGGAAGGAAATTTTTTAATCGGAAAAATTGACCTCTAATGATATTTTTGCTTTCAAGTCCTGGTGACCACTTTATAACACGAAAAAATCCTTCTCACATGAACCTGTTTTCCATTTTTTTTTTAAGATTTCGTTGCTTTGATCGGATAATATTACATTTATTTTCTAATATATATTATTATTATTGTTTTTATAATGAGGCCGACGTATTAACACACACCTATCGCACAAATGTTTGTCACAGACAAGAAAAATAACAATCCAAATCATATAAAATATATTTACTTTACAATTAACGCTTGTCCAACGCGTTCATCCTAAATTTTGGACATGTTTTCGCGTTGTCAATTTCAGTGTTTCTAGTACGAGTATATGTCACGCAGGATTTTTAAACTCTTCGCCATATCGTCTAGAAATTTCTAGTTTGTGCTGAATTAGTTGCAAATAGTTCTCCGTAATTTGCTCAAATTTTGCACTTGTGAAAAAAATATATTTCTCAAATCGGCTATTCAGATATTTTATGCTGGTTACAAAAAGATTAGCTGTCCCATTAAACAACTGTGGGCAGTCGGAAAACCTAAACTAATTGTTTTTAGTGAAGATTATTGAAAAATATAGATATAAACGCCTTAGATTTTTATTTCGTAGTCATATATGCCCCTCTTACCTGTAAAACTTGTTTCCCATTCGGGTTCAGCGAATGTAGGTTCGTATTGAATGTTTACTTTCATTCTTACGAAGGTCTCTTTGTCTGCGCACTGTTGAAAATCTTTGCTCTCGCCGTCACATGCAGTTACCACAATCTGTAAGATCAAGACAGATTAATTTTAATGAACTGTTTAACTTTCATGTGCAACTTTCAAGCAAATAGCAAACCGATACTTGTTTTGGCAGTTACCACATATTTTTAATTCATACACAACATTACTATTATGTTCAATATTTGTCTACACTTTCGTATTAGCATTAGATTTGTTAGATAGCCAGTGAATCTCGGCTAAAAGTTCGTTTTATTGTATTCCTTAGTAAAAATATCTGTTTGGAAATGTTTCTTGAAAGTCGTCCAAAAACACGAGATTGGAAAATCGCTGTTATGATGAAATTTTCAGAAAGACGATAAATGTTTTAATGATTGGAACACTAATTACTTCCTTTGTCTCTGTTTGTAATGTAAAATGATTCTGAAAGTACAAAATTTCAGTCTGTGTGTCTGCTGGGCAAATGTCAAAATCAGCTATGTACTTTACGAAGCAGTTTTTTAATACTGAACACTTACTCGTGTTCTCAGAAAGGTAACTTACATGTTTTAGTCTCAAATTTAAATTTCTTTAATATCCCACGATATCGTTCGGAAAATCTATTTCCATGCATTATAGATATAGAGATATTTGTGCATATGTCAGATTGATTGCACGCATGTAATCTGGAACAGTTCTTACGTTATGTGAAGTTTTGTTTCGTTGTATTTTGATAAGCTATAATTAATTCGCAGGAGATGGAATCAATAAGATGTCAGCCTTATTTAGTAAAGAGATGTATTTTGAAACTTCTTACCTTGAACCTGTTTGACATATCCTCAGTAAACTCTTGTTTCAGCCAAATTTCGTTATGAGACAAGGTGAGGTACTCCATCGCCGTATCTGCAAAGAAGCCAGGAACATGCACCCAATCAAACTGTGTCCCTAATCTCTATGTCCGGAGATAGGGATTAGCTCTATCTAGTGGGCCCAACTGTGTAGGAACCCGAAGACGGAGATTGAATCCCATCTCCGAAACGTCGGTTTTTACGTTTTATATTTACTAGACGATGGATAATATCCAAGGAAATTTTTATTCAATTGACTCTTCACCATCGTCAAGAAGTTTTAGATTTGAGTTTCTATTGTAATGAATTTTTGAACTACGTCGCCACGCGAAGTCTGTGGCATTTGTAATACATGGCTTTCAAAACTATAATTCCCTTTTAATTTTGTTAGCAATTATATTTTGAAACTGAAACGGTTTATGAGATTTTAAACGTACGAATGCTAAAAATTGACAACTGATATCAAGTAGATCGACGAATGTGACCACGAAGTCACAACCAGAACGGACACCGCAGCAGTTTGCGATAGTACTAAGTTGTGCGCATTTAATTACTGGTCTTAGTCCCCTGCCCAAAACTGCACATAACACGGTCAAAATTTATCTAACAAGGATATTGCAGGGACAGAGGCAGTAACCTCAATAATCTTCCCTGGGTTCAAATCGCGGTAAGAATTATTTTGATTTCTTTGGATCGCAAACTTGGCGTGATACAAGAACCGGACCAAGGCCGGAGTTGTCTGTTTTGGAAAGAAGGTTATTATTATTATTTATTTGACTGCAAATGGGTTTTTACTCGGTGGCAGTGGTCCTACAATAAGACACAACAGAACAATGAGACAGAACAAAACAATAACACACAACAGAACAATGAGACAGAACAAAACAATAACACACAACAGAACAATGAGACAGAACAAAACAATAACACACAACAGAACAATGAGACAGAACAAAACAATAACACACAACAGAACAATGAGACAGAACAAAACAATAACACACAACAGAACAATGAGACAGAACAAAACAATAACACACAACAGAACAATGAGACAGAACAAAACAATAACACACAACAGAACAATGAGACAGAACAAAACAATAACACACAACAGAACAATGAGACAGAACAAAACAATAAGACACAAAAAACATAAGACAACAAAAACAATAAGAAACAACAGAACAATGCGACACAACAAAACAGAAGACAAAAAGACATAAGACACAACAAAAACAATAAGACACAACAAAACAATGAGACAGAACAAAACAATAACACACAACAGAACAATGAGTCAGAACAAAACAATAAGACACAAAAAACATAAGACAACAACAACAATAAGAAACAACAGAACAATGCGACACAACAAAACAATAATACACAACAGAACAATGAGACAGAACAAAACAACACACCACACTCAAAATAAAACAACTCATAATATTACAAAACCATATAACCTAAAGTAACAGAAGTCACAACCACGAACAAAGTGCCCTGGTTCAAAATTCTGCTGAACATTATTTCTTTGTGTATTGAAAATTCACTGATTGAAGACAAATAATTTATACTTCATACAACAGCAGTTCTTAATACTCAAATCTGTGTCTTCTTTGAGGAGCTCACCCTCGAAATCCTGTTGTATCGGACGTAACGTCAGGTCAGATAATTAAAAGGATTAATTAATAGTATCCACAGTTTTAAGAGAATATTCATAAAGAGGAATGGTATTTTTCCCAAGTTACCAAAATATCCCACGACTTCTCGTGTAATTTGGACCTACAAAATATCCCATAAAAATATTTTTCATTTTGATAATAATACAACTCAATGTCAGTTTTTAAGCAAGATGGATATTTATTTGAGAGAGGATTTCTTTTTCATATGGAGAGAATTAGTTAGGCTCAAGAGGTGATTCAGCAAAAGGCTTTCATGTATTCTTCTGGAAAATAACGAAGAATAATCACTTAAAGAAGGACTGGATAAAATCCTGACATATATCTCTTACTACCTGTTGTAGATGATACTGCAAACACAACGTTTTTGGCTTTAGGTATGATTTTTCTTTGTCGTACTCGGAAATATGACCTGGATGTTCAGGTGTGTGATAAACGTTCGGCGATAAACACTGATAAGAAAATGTAACAAAATGCTGACTAGAATATGAATCGAGTTCATTATTTGGACATTTAAAATGATTTCGTGATAATAGGGCGAGGGTGATTGTTAAAGGACGGAAATTTATTGATTGTCCGAGCTACTAGTAGCTACTCCAGAAGGACTCTGCTCCATGGAGTTTGTTCCTTAGTTAAGATAACGAAATTGATAAACCCAAAAGTAAATGAATTAAAATCTATAAAGCTTAAATTTTTCAGGCAGAATCAAAGAGCTATTTGCGGGAGCACACGTGAAACCTCTCTCAGATTCAAACTTACCATCACCCTTGAGGCTGTAAGACATTCCGATTGTTCCGTTAAGTCCGTTGTCCAAGTCGTCGATTGCCTCGAAGATGATCTTCCGTCCATTAACATCGGTCAAGGCTGTGTCCGGAATGTTACCCTGTGCAGTTTGCAACACGTGGCAGAATGTTAGTTGCATATCCAGCATCAGTATTAACGTAACTTTAAGACATAATGATTGTATAAAATAGTAAAACATGGAACTAAGTACACAATTATATTTTTCATCATTGGAACTAAGTACACAATTATATTTTTCAACATTCCCATTTGTCACGCATTTGCGGGGTCTGCGTTTTTACCTCTCTTGGAGGCTTATGTTTGATCTTTTTTGAGCATCTCGAAGTTTCACTATTCTGCACGAAAAGTTAAAATTGTAAAACGCTAAATTATTTTTATTTTTAGTGTTCTGTCTGAGGACAGGTCCATATGAACAGGATCCTTCTTCCATCCTTTTCTCGGACTGGGATCTGTTCATATACGTTCTTGGCAGATGATCCAGAAGTGGTTTGCCCTTGCCTTCTTCTGTGTGTGAATGGAGTAATTGTTGGGATGCCACGGAGGAAAACTCCGTGTTGCCTAGACCACGGCCTTGCCCAACACAAGTTATAAATTCGGGCATCGCCGGGAATCGAACGAGACCCCAGGATTACAAGGCCAGACGCGGTCAAACATCTATGCCCTGATCCATGCATCAGACCGCGTGGAAGTATACAATTAAATAATTTACTAATTATCATAATTAGCTGTGAGTCTAATCAACCAACAATCCAATAACCGAAATTAAAGTTTCGACACAGCCAATAAAAAATCAGGCATTGGACAGGACCTGGACATAATTTACCCTCATAATTTGTCTGTCTGTGTGGCTGGAACTGATATTGGGTATTTTTTTACGTTTTTCATTTTCTAGATAAAGTGGACTGTGCAATAGCTTCTTTTCTAGTAATACAGGCTACTTGTAACCTAATATTGAACAGCCGGCCTGCCATGTCCTCGCATGATGTTCCAGCAATTTCAGCCAGGGTTCCCGAAATTAACCGGACAATCCCGAAGCTGGAAGAAAGGACTTGTCGCGTCCAGCGAGTGAATCACGAGGACGTCCCTAACACTTGTACCCATCCACAGTCAATACTGCGATTTGCAAATCGACAGAATACTAACCAAGGAAATAATTAATTGTAATAACAAGTGAAATGAATGAATGCACGAGCCTGAGAGCTCACGTTTTATTACTGATCTACGTTAAAAATATTATTCCTTTTATCTTGTTCGTCGATGTTTATAGGTTACATATTTTGCCTACAAATGACTCTGTTATCCAGGGTTGCAGAAAGACCCTGTCGAACTCCCAACGTGATTGTACTGTATCCTTCATCTTCCCAGTTTCCGAAGCTTGAGACCAAGCAGATGGCTTGTTGGCGTCTGCGGTTATGAACTGTAGCCGAACTTATTTCAAGCGCTTAAGAACTATTTCAAGTTAAGTTTGAAATTATGCAGTTATAAAGTTTCCTACAAATTTCTTATTATTATTTTTATTTATTTTTAAGCTGGCGTGTTCTATTCTGTTCTATTTCCTCCTGATTACTTGCCCTTCCCAGAAGCCAATTACGACGCAACTTCAAATAGCAATGCCTGCATTTTTAGTTGGGTATTCCTACGATTGTAAGTTTACAGATAATAACAATTTATCTTAATATGGTTTAAGAGGAACAGAAATACCTGGAGAGTTTTGAAATGTGGTGTTGGAGAAGAATAGAGAAGATCAGGTGGACGGATCGAGTGACCAACGAAGAAGTATTGAGGAGAGTCAACGAGCAAAGAAGCATTCTGCAGGCGATTACACGAAGGAAAGCTAACTGGCTGGGACATATTATGAGAAGGAATGGGTTACTGAGTGATGTCATCGAAGGCCAGGTTGAAGGAAAGCGAGGACTGGGAAGAAGATTGATACAGCTAACCGACGACCTTAAACAAGGAAGATGACGTTCCATGAATTAAAGCGAGAAGCCGAGAATAGGGACAACTGGAGAGCTCTTTTTGGGCAGAGCAATGGACCTGTCGTAAGACAGAACACTTAATAATAATATATAATAATAAGCAAAGGCCCTGCTTGTCTGTCACCCTAATCATCTGTCCGCAAGAAGTCAATTTTGTTTAAATTTGTAAAACAAAATCAGAGACTTGTGAAGACGTATTTAAAAGACTGCTTTCATTTCAATCCGAACCGGCGCTCTACAATCATTCAATTTGTGCGTACTGCAAGATTTAAGAACTGGACTTACCGCAATATTTAGCCTAATATCCGCTGTGTTGTCAGGTCGCACAAATACTGGTAGGTTATTGTTGATATCGTTGACAATAATGGTAAAGGTACCAGTGTCATTTAGATTTCCAATGTCTTGAACCTGAAAATATCACCACAATCATTCAATTTGCCCAAACCTGAAAAATACCGCATATTATCGCATATATTTTTAATGTTGTGATGCAGAAAAGGATTAATACTTGTTAGTCAAACTGCCAATATTATGAGCCTGATAGGATTTGTCGGTTTTTTGGATAAAATTTTAAAATTCGAAAACCAGTTTTTAAAATTTAAAAAACCGGTTTTAGATATTAAAATTAATATGTAAAAATTTCTGTTATATGAACTAAAAAATTTAAAGACTGAAATTAGTTCCAAATTATTAAATGCTTTAGAAGTACGAATTCAAGAAAGAAGACAAGTTGGATTCGTAACCCTTTTGCTATATTTGCAAAATCCACAAAACATTTCAACAAAGAAATCTAGTGAATTTCCACTAGAATCGAAACTCGATATTATTAAGTCATCTGGAAAAATATTGTCTTGAATATATCCAAATTCTTGTATGGAAACAGATTCCGATGATGAATATGTGTCAGATGTTATATTTTGAGTGTGGTATGTTGTATTGTTGTGTCTCATTGTATTGTTGTGTGAGTGCATCAGTTCATGACGTTTGTAATACATTACAGTTATTGTCTTATGTCTAGGTGGTATTAAGTTCTTTTTTTT
>NW_019060119.1:899-24515 GCF_000696155.1 Zootermopsis nevadensis | reverse complement strand
CAGACTACACAGCGCAACAACCCAGAAGACAGAAATCTTCATACTCACCGCCCTGATGATGGAGGCAGTATGACCGCTGAAACGTTGGTAAACATCGACCAGACTACACAGCGCAACAACCCAGAAGACAGAAATCTTCATACTCGTCGCCGTGAAAACCTCAAATCTTACGCAAAGCCTTTATTTAAAGCTAGTCAGACTATAGATATCAGAGACAGAAATAATTGGTTTGATAAATACTGAAATTGTCTAAAGATACTTCAGATAAAGATTGTCTCACTTTGTCTTGCGTTTTATGTATTGTACGAGCCTGTAACTTGCTTGCAGCCTTTCAGTGTGAAACTGAGAATGTTAAATTTCAGATTACATGAATCCGGAACTCACATTATCATCTAGGTCGACCTTCGAAATCCGATCACTAGTTGGAGCGAAAGATACAGATAGATATTGATGATCATGCTTGTAGCACGCATATAAGACCTCGAGAACGGCTGATACGATATCAGTTTCCTTCGATACGAACGTTGTGTCATGAGGGGTTAATCCAATTTGCGATCACGTGATCGCCCGTGCTGCCATATAGACCTTACGGTGATCATACGAACTATTTGTGCCGTTGTTGGCAACGCCTAAACTGTTCGATGTAATGAATTAAATTGTTATGTTGTCATCGTGAAAAAGAAAGCATATTCTGTTGAAAGAGGTGAATTATTAAGCACTCTAAACAATTATTCACAACTCTACAACTTGAGACGGTAATTGTCTCAGTATCTGAAAAGACTAGTAACAGATGGAGGGTTGTCTGTAATGTTAAATGCAGTTCTTGTACACCTTTAAGAAGATAACATTAAGCAGTGTGTGTCGTCGGAAGATTTGTGCACGCCAAAGATTAAATAGAAGTCAGAAGTGCTGACGGTAAGTCAGTTCTTGTAATATTATTCTTCGTGCTGTCGCGGGTTTCAATTGTTAGTTATTATTTATTTATTTAGTGTTCTGTCTGACGACAGGTCCATATGAACAGGATCCTTCCATCCTTTTCTCGGACTGGGACCTGTTCATATACGTTCTTGGCAGATGATCCAGAAGTGTTTTGCCATTGCCTTCTTCTGTGTGTGAATGGAGTAATTGTTGGGATGCCACGGAGGAAAACTCCGTGTTGCCTAGACCACGGCCTTGCCCAACACAAGTTATAAATCTGAGCACCACCGGGAATCGAACCCGAGACCACAGGATTACAAGGCCAGCGTTCTAACCGCTAGACCACCTCATCTTATTCAATTGTTATAACAAACTGTTAAGCAACAATTACCTGGGATCGCATTTTCGCGTGAATTATCCGAGAGTCAGAAACTCCTTTAGAATGTCATTGTGTACAACAGAGCACACCTTTCCAGTTTTGTAAGTGATCTGTTGGTGCCAACACAAACGTTTCGATGTAGGAAGGCAAATATTTTGGCATTTGTGGAACGTTAATTGGCTGTATTTCTCATTATAATTCTACGAATAGAAATTTCCTTCACCTGTAATTCTACTGATAGCTTCTTATCACACCCACAGACGCCAAACTTCTTTTAATTGCGAAATACCAAACTTGTTACTCTCGTAAATTTAGTTTTATTTAAATTTACTTCAATACTAGCTTATTTATTCGCCTCTAGGAGAACTCCTTTGTTATTTATAGTATTTATGTTATTTTACAACAAATTGTCATAATAAACAGTTGGTTTTGATTATTCTACTCGTGAATTTATTTTAACTTTTAATACGAAAACATATCACGTAATTAAGCACATTAAACTTGAAATTCGACTTACCCGCACACATAAATGCAAACTCAGTTGAAACAACAGCAGTTTAACACAGAGAAAATAAACGTGGTGCTTGTGAACAATTCCAAAATGGATACTGACGTGATCAGCTGGGGAAAAAAGACGACTGATATGTGTAAGTGAAGATAAGGCATTGATAAGGTATCGATAAAATATTGATAATCACACGACATTTCTAGTTGAATGTGCGTAGATAAATACTATTGTCATGTACATTTCCTTTCGGTGTGGCATAGGCGATAACTACAGATTCTCTACTTGAATACTATGTTATTTTACTCTCAAATAAGAAAACTGGGTCTTCAGGAATCCTTGTGAATGTCCTCGGTGCGTTAAGGCCTCATTAAACAAAGCAAAATACAGTAGAAGTTGACTGATAGCTGCGAAAAAGTGTCGCCTAGTAGCACTTCAGTTGTTTGTCTTGGACCCTGCACAGATGACGATAAAGATATAGAATGTCACGGAATAACATTGCACAACAAGGTTCAAACATGTTAACAGGATGTAATAATATTTGATCAGATAATTTTTATCGAACCAAATAAATCTGAAGTTTGATACAGCAGATAGACTTTAGTTATAAATCGACAAATAGAATCAGAAAAATATCCTAGCATCCCTCATTGATAGCACGACATTCAAATGTTGGCAGTAATTGGTAGGATAATTATAGAAGTTTCTTAAATATCACACAGCAACTATGAATTAAGTAATCATTGACACGAAGTTCAAATCCTTGCCCGATTTAATTCCCACACTTAACGCTAGTGTGTATGTGTTTCTATACAGCGATACGTCTTTATTAAAATAGTCATACACCAATAAAATAAATTACACGCTGTACCGAAGGGTTTGCTTTACAGCTTCGAATCGTTCAAGATAATTTGCAATTGAAAGGAATATTACACGCATTTACGCTTAAAAAAATTAAGCAACATGTATAATTTTCCATTCCGTCACACAAACAGCTGCAGAATTCTTTGTTGCTTGTGTACTCGCACACACATACAAACAGGTTCACTCCCTACAACGCACTCCATCATTTGAAGGTCGTTTGTGCTGGTACAGAGTCCAACACACAGAAATGCAGACTCTAGCGCTCCTGGCGCCACAAGAGGACACAAGCTCTGCTTGGTGTTTAGGTTATTTTTTTTCCCACACACACACACACACACACGGGACAGTGATGTTGGCTTTGGTATTGGTATTTCGTGTTGTAGAGGTCATCAATGGTTTTACACTTCGAAGTATCGAGAATTTAAGTGCATACTTCTCTGATCTTCCACAGAGGATCGTACTTCAGCTTTTCTCTGTAGGTGGCGCGGAGATGGTTGTATTATCAGGGATTTTAATAATTCCTTTGGACAAGGATTTTTTAACCAGTGTTTGATTGGCCTGAAATGCAACACCTGATATCAAGGATTTCGTAAGCACCTATTCTCTGTAGGTGGTACAGAAAGTTAGGTTAGGTGCACGACAAACAGACTAGATGTCTGCCTTGTACGTGTCTATTACTACTACTACTACTGCTCTCCGCGAGCTATTCTGATCATTTCTCTTTTGAATCAGCTAAAACATATGTTCCAGACGCTTAGGTCCTCATGTACAAGCTTCTCTCCTGATAAGATATAATCCTCTCATCATAAGACACAATCTTTCCATATGATTTCAGAGCATCTTTTACAAGCTTTTTTTTAAATTTAAAGATCTAATGGGATTAACCTTTAATTATGCATGCATAATACTGTTTAGTTTTTCAGCTTAGAAATAATTATGCAAATATGGACTGAAAATATAAGCACTTATGAGCACTAGAACACTATCACCATACGCTGTGGGTTCCAGTCTGATGGACCGCTTGTCATGGGAAATACACCGATGTTTGTCAACTGACAAAACAAGGAAAATAAGAATTACATTATTTGGTTTCAAAAGGATGTGTAACACTGGTTTCACATGCGTCTAATGAAAACATATCTGTAGTAATATCTACAAATCCAAAATTATTATGAGCAGTTGATATTAGGTGTCAAGATGAACTAGATGGTGATTCAGAGACTTGTCATTGACTTTACTCAGGATTGCTGGAATAAATGCTAAGAAATATAAAATCCTTTTTTTCTAAATTATAGCATTGAACCTAATGAAAACACCTTCAAGTACAAATACAGACCAGTACAATGACAACACACACAGACATTTTTCTTACCAAATACTCAGTTCCACAGGAATTATATCAAATAAAGGATGTTGAAGAGAAAACACAAATGTAAAATTTTAATTTTCTGTTTATAAAACTACAAAATACTGAAAACATTTTTCAGTAATCAAGTTCATATGATAACAACATGCAATGAACATTGACATATAATGAATTTAAACAAAATACATACATCCTACTACATTTGTAACTACTTTCTATAATTTTAATTTTTGTAAAAACTATATAGTTTTTTTAATCTCAAAATAAAATTGGTTCTAAACAATTCATTTCCTTTCACCATGTTTTACACGGTCTTGCACACAGTGTACACTACATATCAAGAATAAAGAACGCACCTCGTTGAGGGTTAAAACTCAACTGTTTGCGAGTCTCATGAGATGCTTATGAAATCAAAAAGAGTTTTACCATAACCAACAGCAACCCAACAGATCATTTAAAGTTGAAAATGTACAGTACTTCTACCACATGATTTTGATCTTATTCTTACTGAATGACAATAGAATAGCTGTATCAAAACTTGGTGACATAATGACCTCATTTTAGGTTAGGAATAAAGTAGAGGAACTGGGCATGAATAAAAAAAAAATAGTCAGCATTTTATGAACAATTTGATTTGTATATTGATAGATTAGTGCTAAACTTGCAATTTGTGACGAAAATATATTGACTTTGACCAGGCTTGTTCTAAATCTCATAAACATTACCCTTTCTCTTCATTATAAAGCCGTTTATTTCACTTATTTTGCATAAAGTCCATATTTTGAGTAGATTCAGTACAGTATAAGATAAATGTGTACAGCATAAACTTGCTGATGTACGAGAACACAGGCAAAGCCAACACAGGGCAGTACATGTAATTATTTCATCAAGTTTCTGCCATTTTGTACACCCTACTAGTATCTTCAATAATTTTCTGCTTATTGTTTTCCTGTGAAATCTGAATGCAGTCATCTATAAAAAGAAATGATTTAGACACTGTATCAGTGTATGGTGCAGCTGGATTACCAGCCATTTCAATATGAGAATCAGTTTCTTGATTACGGATCTGGGAAGATCTCAAACTTACCATGTCTGATGAATGTTGCGGATGCGACAAAGGATGGAAAGAGGTTGGTGGGGGTGGCATTTCTGCGGACGAATCAATGTTCCCGACTTCATGTAAAACATTTGTGCTTTGAGCATCAGTATTGCAACACAAGTTTCCATCGATTGTTATGCTGTAGGGACGCCGTGAATGAACACATAGACTGCCTTTGTTCACATCTCTTATACAGATGGTGTCATTGACAGCTTCAGGAGAAATGCTATATTGCTGGAGAGATTCTGGCACCGTACCTTTGTCAGTGTTGTGGACGAGGTTTCCACTTGTATAGCCGTGGTCTTCAGTTTCCTTGGTGTGGCTGTCCAGTTCAAATGCCTGTCCAGAAACTTGAAATGAATACATACATGATAACTCACTTTCAGTATTATTATCATGTGCAGTATTATGAATACTAAGGTGTCTTGTAAGACTGTCCTCATAGCGGAAAGACTTGTGGCAGACGCGACACTGTAGAGGTCTACAACTATAATGTACTTGAGAATGAGATGAAAGCTGTGTTTCAGACCGGACGTCTTTATGACAAACATCACAGTTTGAAGTCGTTTCTTTTCCTGAAGCCTCCTTATGAGACTGCACATGCTTATTCAATGTGCTTCGAGTCGCAAACTTCCTGCTGCAAATGGAACACTGATATCGATGCTCACCAGTATGAGATGTGATATGTTGGCGCAGAGCATCTGGACGCATAAATTTCTTTCCACAGATTGAACAGCAGTGTGGACGTTCACCCGTGTGCGCACGGCGATGATAAATAACAGTGCTGCGGCCTGCAAAGCATTTGTTGCAGATTTCACAAGAGTAAGGGCGTTCTCCCGGTCCATTATGTTCCAGCCGTGTGTGAGATTCAAGTTTATTTTTTGTTTTAAATGTCTGTGGACACTTTACACATACAAACAGCATTGTATTCTGTGCATCTTTCAAACTGTTGTGTACCTATACAAACAATTCATATAAATGAGAAAAAGAAGTTATACCATTTCTGGAAAGCAGCCTTGTTCATGACTTCAAGGAGTGCTTTTATCATGTTGATAGGAAAACAAAAATTATGTGGGTAAAACTTGAGGTTCTTACAGCAGAGATGATGATCTTCTGAGTTGTGATACCCTGCAGGCTCATAGACATAGGAGAAACATATTGTCTCCATTTTGAGGGTGGAGATTGTATGTTTCTCTGATATTTTGGTGTTTACTTACACATAAATCTATATAGTATCACAACCCAGAACAACAACGTGGTGAACAAGTGAAATAAAGAAAAATTTGACTCATTAAATGTGAAACATGGTCTCTCACTCTAAGGGAGGAGCGTAGATTGCAGGTGTTTGAGAATAGGGTGTTGAGGAGGATATTTGGGCCTAGGAGAGAAGATGATGGGGCGTGGAGAACACTGAATTATAATGAACTTAAAAATTTGTACACCTCCCCCAGCATTGTCAGGGTGATTAAGTCGAGAAGAATGAGATTGGTGGGACATGTAGCGCGCATGGATGGGACAAGAGGTGTGCACCGGGTACTGGTTGGGAAACCTGAAGGGAAGAGGCCGCTGGGGAGACCTAGACGTAGATGGGAGGATAATCTCAGACGGGATCTGTGGGAGATAGGAGTTGAAGGAGACTGGATTTTGTTGGCCCAGGACAGGGTCCGGTGGAGGGCTTTGGTTAATTCGGTGATGAACCTTCGGGTTTGGTAAGCCATCTAGTTAGTTAGTTGTACTTATTAAATGGCAAATTTTTATAGAATTAACTTAGAACTTAATTCTTTACCAACTAACAGTATCCTGTCAAGAAGCTGGACATTTCTAAGTTGTGCACTCCATCACAATAGAATATTTGACACAAGACCTCCAGTTTAATCTGAGTGGCTATGTGATAATATATAAGAACACAGAAGAATATTCATCGCATTCATCACCCTCTATTGTAAGTGGAAAAATCTGGGTTAAGTGTACTCAGTCAGTACAGTGACTAACTACGGATTGGACCGGGGTTCGATTCCCGAGAGGGGCAGAGGATTTTTCCTCTAGACTCTGCATCCAGACCGGCTCTGAGGCCCAGCCAGCATCCTGTCTGTTGGGTACCAGGGGTCCTTTCCCAGGGGGTAAAGCACAGCTGGGGCGTGAAGCTGACTACTCACCCATCTAGTGCCGAGGTTAAGAATAGGAGCTATACCACTTCCTCTCCCAAGTGCCTACATGGTGTATAGTGGGGCAGCTTTACTTACTTACTTTTATGGTATATTATGAATATACAATATACCAGTGTTTTGGGTTCATTATGTTAGACCATCAGGCAAACAATATTCTGAAACCCTTCTTTACAAAATAATCTAATCTTCCAGGCTAAAAATGGAGGCAATATGCTCCTCTAAAATGTCAGTATTTACACGGATGACTCAGAAAATATCTGCACTTTTTTCACTCTTTATAGAAGGTTTTTTGTTGTATCACTTGTCTACATAGGCTACTTCTCAATGCACTTTGTCCACAAGATTTCTCATGCCATCAGAGAGAAAATAAATGTCTGGGGTGAGTATACCGCCAGTCATGCAATGCTTCCTTCTCCTTGTCATTGTCTGGAAATATACGACATCTGAGAGCCTCCTTGAGGGGTCCAAGTAGATGGAAATCTGAAGGTGCAAGGTCTGGACTGTATGGTGGTTGGTGGAGAACTTCAAATGTCAGCTACTGAACGGTTTCTCTAGTATAAGCATCGGTATGAGATCGAGTATTGTCGTGCAATAAGAGAACGCCTTCCACTAACTTTCCTCATGATTTTGTGTGAGTGGCTGACCTCATTTCATTTTGCAACATGTCTCTGTTCCACTACAGCTTACTCACTGCATCCAAAGTTATGTTGGGCAGTGTATCAAAACGTCATTTTACAGGGCTCTGCCGTACCTTATGCAGACAGTAACGAAAGTTTGGATATTTTCTGAATCACCTTCATACCTACCTTTTCAGTCTACATGGCACTAAAACCCATACAAATGACATGGACATCTTCACTGTCATGAAATCGCTGCTCCAATTTTGTAATCAAATTCGGCTTACTGACATAACCTGAGTTAACTTTTAAGATTCTCTAAAATCATTCCCCGGGTTTTCTAACTTGACAAACATCAGTAGAGTAAAATATATACCTTAAAAAGAGTCTGTCCATAACAAGACCTTCATCAGCATTTATGCGCACAGACAACACATATGTATACTTGCACAACTTTAGAAGGTACCAAGTGTGAATCACACACAGAACCCGTTCTATACAAATCAGGGGAATGTAAACAACCTACCAACAAATAAAAAATTCCTATATCCATAAAAAAAATACCTCTTTGATGGCTTCCAAGTATGGAGACTAGCTACAGAACTTTGAAGCAGACAGCAGGATTGGGCAGAGTTAGAAATCTCTAACCTATAATACTAACATATCACAAAATATTACGCAGGGCCTCAGACACGTTCCTTGAACAAGGTCCGAAGGGGAGGGGCTTTGGTAAACATGTCAATGAACCTCTGGATTCCATGAAAGGTGGATAATTTCTTGACCATTTCAGTGACTATCAGTCTGTCGAAAAGGACCGTTTCACGAGTTACTTTGTTGGCTTCAAAAAACTTGATACTATGAAGCCCTTAATTTCCCTAAATAGATGTATTACTGACCTACCTTCATGTGACGGATAAGGTGGTTCTTTTGTATGAAACCTTTCCCACATATTTCACACTGGTAGCTCCTGCAGCCAAGGTGCGTGCCTGTGACATGAACTCGTAACGCAGATGCAGTAGAGAAGCATTTGTTGCAATGATGGCAGCAGTGTGTTTTCTCATGTGACTTCACATGTGTCCAAAGAGCGTGGCGTGTGAAGCTCTTCCCACAGACTTCGCACATGGAATCTTTCTTCTCACCAGTGTCTGCGTGCGTTTTCCTGTGATGATTCAGACCAGTGCGGCCAACGAAAGTCTTATGACATATTGGACATTCAAATGGCTTGTTGCCAGTGTGTGTCCTGATATGTTCCCCCAGATATTCTTTTCTTGAAAATGACTTATTGCACACAGCACACTCAAAAAGCTTGCCTTTGTCTCCGGCATGAACATCGGCATGTTTCCGAAGCGCGCTCTTTGCTGCGAAAGCGTGGCCACACTGTTTGCATGAAAATGGTTTAGAACCTGTATGTATGCGAACATGAAGCTTCATCTGACTTGGTCTGTCAAATCCCTTCCCGCAGTAATTACATTTCATAACTCTCCCATTCGGGTGAATGACTAAATGTTCTCTCAGTTCCTTCCATGATTCAAAATTTCCATTACATGTATAACAAATTAGAACAGAATTCCTTTCTCTCCATCTCTTATGAGGTCTGTTCGCTGCTGTATCATGATCTCCCTCTGGCAGACTTCCTGTCTCTGCCATATCATCCTAGAATAAATAAATAAACGCGGTTTAGTTGCTCTTATAATTGAGTAAACTAATTTTATAATACAGGTTCCTCCCTTTCATAGCCTCAATTAAAAAGGAATCTAAAAAAACAACTTATTAATTAAACAATCGTGATGGAATTTAGTACCACACATTAAGTACAGAATGCATAAGTATCAACTGTTTTGACTCAAAATTACACAAAATCAAGGTAACAAGTTCTGGAAGTTTGAAAATTTCTTACAGTAAATACAGGTCATTCACAAAATCGCACTTCACTACATACAGTAAAATATTATATTGGGCTTCACGTGGGTACATTAAAATAGTCACTCAGTACAGGATTCCACCTCTGTTGTGTCTTTTGTCTTGTCAGCTCCATTTAAATGTTTTATGTGCCATATTTCTGAATCAACAAAGTAATTTTATAAAGGTGGACTACCTTATTTTTACTTCTGTGTGTGTTTAAATGGTTGTTGTTGTTACAATTATTTACCTCGACACTAATTTCTCCATCACTTTTCAGGCTCTTCCATTGTTCTGCACATATTTTCATTGGTTTCTGCTCATGAATAAGCTTTTCAAGCGGCTCCTGTAATTATTTTAAACAACACGCTTACCAAATGACAGATTACATTTTCTATTTTAAATGCATAAATAAAATGAAACTTACTCAAAATTCAGTTTCAATATGGTACTGTGTTAACATGGCTCAAAATATTGTAAAGAACTGATTATAAATAAGATGTGTAGCTGTTTCTAATACTTGAAGTCATACTTATGTGTAAATTGGGTTAAGTACACTGTTTCTCAAGGTCATTACTATTGATATTCTGAAACAGTTCAATTTCACAATTTATAAGGAACATTCCAACATCATTTATAACTCTAGGGCAGAAATATTTGTGTTAGTCTTGAAATAACAGTTTATTTAACTTATCACCTCTTTCAACTTTTCTGTAGTTGCAGAAGAAATATCAAAGTCACGAGGGCTCTCAAAGTTTCCACAGTTTTGTACACTTCCATTGCAGGTTTGCTGCTGTGTATTTTCATGTACACTTCCATTGCAGGTTTGCTGCTGGGTATTTTCATTTCTCTGTAGAGTTTCTTCTTGTGGTTTCATATTTGGATACAGAATATCATCAGAATTATAAATGTTTTCTTCCACTGATTTGCTTAATTCTGTCTTCTCTTTCATCCTCGGTGTTGCATTAGCTAAAATTTGGCATGTTTCTGATTCTGAAATTGATAACAAGCTGAAATCAATCCAATCTGACATGACCTCACAGAAAACCTCTGTGGTCCCTGCAAACTCTACCTCCCCTTTGTACACATAATCTAGGAAATCTCGTACTTGCTGAGATCGCAAGTCTTTGATGAGTACGAAAGCATCTTTGATGTTATCTTGAAGAAACCTAGCAAGGTTTTTGAAGTAAGTACTAAAGGCACTTAGCACAGCAATGTGAGCTGTGAAGCTTTGTTTGTCTTTGAGTAATGTTATATCAAAAAAGTTTTCATATTCAAGAAAGTGTTTAAAAATGTTTTGGAGCTGGACAGTACGCTCATTCCACTGAGATAAACAGTGGGAAGACCTTATCCTACTGATAACATCTGAGGAGTGGCTGGATCCATGTATTTCAGACACTTTTTCAATCATAGGATCTATAGAAATCAGTTTTCTGCAAAGATCTTGAATGCCTAATAGTTCAGCAGTGTCATAAACAGAACTAATATTTTCTTCAAACACAGAAACACTTCCTCTATAGCAGAATTCAAGAACAGCCTCTAGATCTTCATTCTTGACATTCTGAAGAATCAACACGTATGGTTTCTTCTTATTCTTTTCATTATGCCTGTGGAAAATGTTGAGTAAATATCTGCTGCAGGCACCCAAAATGCAAGCATGTGCAAAAGTTTGAGAAAAACTGTTTGTCACTAAAATAACATCACATTCTGTTGGATCAGACCTAGACTGCCAAAGATATTGCAGCACAATTTCTCGGTGCTGAGGCAAGGTAAAATACGTCGCATCTTCAGAACAACGGTTTCTTCCAGCATCTAACACGCCGTCTAATCTCAGCAACTCTGTCATTTTGTACCAGTCCTTCAAACTGGGTACAGGAACTGAAGTTACACCTGTATAGATGTAACTAATAAGAACTTGCAAAAGTGATTCTCCAATGTCACTGATCACTAGGTAGCAACTTAAGATTTCATTTGTCAGAAACTGCTTTACGTAGGGACTGTAACATGACAGTATCACTCGATGCACTGGCACTTTAAGATTCCCTGTGACCAGGGTGGTGTCAGTCAATATATTTAATAATGTGAAGTCCTTTAATGTTGTCACTAAGTGACTAAAGTGATCTTCCCATTGGACGGTTTGAAACTGCATTGTTATGTTGTGGTTGGTGGTTGTCCTTTTGTGTATCCTGTATTCAGTTAATCCATTATTTACTTATCTGATACTCCATTCTCATCTGTAAAGAAAAGTAAATTTGGTAAGGTTTCAGGTTCTCACAGCAGCAATTAAGAACAAGACAGTCTTCTGGGATGTTGCACCGTGTAGCTTCCGTCACCATCACCCTGACGACAAACGCAGTTAGCAGATCTGCATCATCAGTCAGTTTCTACAAGACTGCATGGTGCAATATCCTAGTAGACAGTCATCTTCTTAAAAGTAAACTGGTAGAATGCAATTATACAGAGCCATGAAAATTTGTCTACCGGTTTCTGTATTCCACATCAAATCAACACAGAAAAGAGACTTTTCCAAACAGAATGATTTTTTTGTGAGACCCTAATCCCAATGGAGATAAATATTCCTGCCAAATTTGACTGCTTTATGGCCACTACATTTTTGAGAGCAGACATCTATTTTTTTCACACACATGGTGTCTTAGAAAAAGTGGCATAATTTTCGCCCTAATTGAAATACAGACCTAATTTTATACGAATTTCAAAGGTAATAAAATGCCCTTCCCTTGACCTATATCACCAATATATTCAGTACAGTTTTATTTTCAAGGTACTTAAATTTGAACTTTGACCTTGTATTATTCAAACTATGGTACTTTCTTTGAAAAAATATATTTGTATGTGTAACAGTTATTTAATACATCTGTAAATATAATGTTGGAATTACGACATTAGGGTTTGTGAAACAGTTTAATTACTGTGAAGAGTCACTTCACTCGTGTTGATGTGGCAGCTTCAAGCAACATGTGAAAGCCTTTTGCTTTATCTTGCAAACTGAAAGAATAATTTTCAACCATGTCACACAAAACCACCAGTTTACCTGATTGTAGATTACATTCCAGTTCTATGAGGAACAGAGTTTGTTGTGTCGCAGTGAATGAATGACAGAAGTAACAGTTTTTCCAGCAGTGATTCAATTAATTCTTTAGTTGACTTTACAATGGTTACTAACTCACACGTCTGCTGAAATCCACTGTTCGATGGTGATGTTTTCAATTATAAGTGAATAAATCTAATATGTTTTTTGAATCAGTAGGTCCTGGACCTTCACTGCAGTCACAGAAAAACAAATTGCAGTTTGTCTGATGTAAATTGCAAATCATAGTTGAGAGAGTGTTGGCACATAGAAAGGTGATGCTCACTCCTTTTTGTTAGTTTGGATATTTTACAGGCTTCCAATGCAACAATTGTTGTAAACACATTTAATCAACAAAATGTACAACATAAGTAAATATCTCTTACACAGAAGCAGAAAAGAACATTTAGAACATGTGAATGAGCAAAGAAAACTGAGCTGTAGAGCTTTCAGTTCAGAAAGCCTATTTCATACGAAGCCTGCTCAGACCTGCCAATGATGCAGACGCTGCATGACTCGTACCCATCAGCCAAATAAATACTGAATGATGAAAGCCAAACATGCCACGACCTGCCCAACATATTCAGCTAATTGAATTTTGTCTCAGCATATGTATTGCTTGTTACAAATTAAAATCCTTTACCACATTGTTTTATAAAAAATTACTTTTATAATAAAATGATGTTTACATTAACCAAAATTAATAAATACAAAAAGGAAACATGTTGCTTGAATTTGCATTAACTGAATCTTCACAATAAGTTGTTTCACAAAACCCAGTCTCATTGCAGTCCAAACTTGATGTTCGCAAATGTTTAATCATACTAACATGAACAAAAAATATTTAGAAAAATAATCACGCATTTCAAGAATACAAGGTCAAAATTCAAATTTGAAGACTTGAAAGCTTATCTATGCCAAATATACTTGTTAACTGGTCAGGGGAAAGGACATTTTATTAGTTTTGAAATAAGCACAAAATAATCTTTGTATTTCAATTAGGGCAGCAACTATGCCACTTTTTCAAAGAATACATGTGCCCAAAAAACTAGCTTTTGACAAATTCGGATGTCTATTTTCAAAAATCTAGTAGCCATAAGGCAGTAAAATTTGGCAGGAATACTCATCTCCATTTGAAATACAATCTCACGCAAAATCATTCAGTTTCTTGGAGGTCGGATTATGCTGTATTGATTTCACACGGAATGATTCTGTGCTTGGGAATTTGGCGACACATCTATACATACACTTAAATATTTATTTAACAAATGATTCATGTAAGAACAGTTCAAAAACACAAGAGGATTAAGAACAGAGTAAGTTGTCCTATATCCTTTAACTTCCAAAGGAAACAGCCATAGTAAGCCAAACTTTTCATTTCTGATTTCTCACAGAGGACAGAAATGTAGTTTGGTGTCTTCTATAAGACGACAGTAAAAACAATAGCTTACTAGTTTGGGTTAGTTTTAAATTTTCACCAACAAACAATAATAATAATGACAACAAATTATAAAGTAATACCTCTGTTCTACAGACTATATGGGAGAAAGGTTTGTCTGTATTAAATGATAGCCCATAAGACTGAGGTAAAAAACACGTTGACACATAAATAACAAACGGAAGTTATAAAAACCTGCTTATATGTGTGCACTGCATTACACTTTATTTTGCAGTGAAATAGAGTTATAATACTACAATAACAGTAGCAGAGTAAACAGTAAAGTAAAGCTACCCCACCATATGCCATGTAGGCACTTGGGAGGAGGGGAAATATAGCTCCTGCACTAGATAGGGGTGAGTGGTCAGTGACACGCCCCGGCCGCGCTTTACCCTCAGGAAAGGATCCCGGTACTCATTAGATAGGAGGTTCAGTAGGCCCACGAGCTGGTCTGGAGGCAGAGCCTTGAGGAAAAATCTTCTGCCCCCTGTGGTTTGGGATCAAACCCCTGTCATCCAGTCTGTAGCTCAGTCACTATACTGACTGAGCTAATCCGGCTCATGCAGTAATAGAATAACAACAGATTTGTACAGAACCATTCACTATGAATCACTCTGATATATCTGCTGTGGTGGTGACCCAGTTCTTCCAAGGGATGTTGATTCTGAAGCCGATGCAGTGTTCAGGAACACATCCATTTCTAGCTGGATACATTTATACTGTTTCTTGCAAATGCTGGTAGTAAGACTGCATTTCCTTGTCTGCTGTCATGCTGATAATGTTCACAACCTCATCCAGGGCATCATCTCTGACAACAGAGAAGTTATGTGTATCTGTTATTTACTCCTCCTTCACTTTCTCACTGTTTTCTTCATCAACAGCAGTACGCATGTCCAAATATCTTTTAGGGTGACACATCACAAGAACAACCAAAATGTGGGTTTTCAACCAACCATCATGGCATGATCGAGTGGTTAACACTGCTGCTTCCTACTCATGCTACTTCAAAACTCGGCCCAGAGACCAGCTATCCTGACTAAACATTTTTTGTGATTTCTCTGTCTCTCCAGACAAATCCTAAAATATTACCCTGAATTAGGCCATAACTGCTTCCTTCCACATCCATTACAATACATTGTATTAAATAAATAAAGACTTTTCGTCAGCACTTTTGCTGAATGTTTTCCATTTCATGATCGTAAAATGATTTTCACTGAACACTACACAACAAACCTAGAGTGATGGCTACATACACATGAAGTGGCTTCCAACAGTTCGACAGATACAGCTGAATAAGCTCACACAGACTGAAGTGAATTAAAAGTAAAAAGTAAAAAGTAAAGTAAAGCTGTCCCACTACACGCCATGACCTTGGCACTTGCACGGGTAGAGGAGGTATAGTTCCTACTCATTCTTGACCTTGGCACCCATTGGATAGGTTAGGTTAGAGGAAAAATCCTCTGACCCCATCGGGGATCGAACCCCAGTCGTCCAGTCCGTAGCCAGTCACTATACTGACTGAGCTATGCCGGCTCCCAGTGAATTAAAAGTACTAATTATTTTGTTTGCTGAGTCTTGTCATCTGTTACCTACTTACCATCCAGTTTTTAAATTATGGTATTTTTAAATTTTTGTTTTGTTTCGAATATGGATATTTATTATATTGAAGGAGCTACTATAAAATTCTACTCCCACGGGCAATCCTATCAATATATTGTATATAAAAGAAGATCAATCAAAATGACTCACATTCTCTTTACTGGGCTGTACAATTTTGTTTCCACCGACTGTATAGACAAGTCCTTGGAATATGCAGTTGTGAAAGTACATTATACAAGCAGCTTCTCAATCAACAGATAAAACCTACTTAGGTAATAAACCTCCTACAGCACCTTACGAAGGGAATTAGGTTGTTACTTGGTGTCAGCAGTGTAAATTATGACACAAAACCCAGGCAGTTACATGAGGAAAGTTTGGTTCAAATATTACTGATGTAAAATATCTAAAAGAAAACTCTCCATAAGTAAAGTAACAAGTCCCAGCTGATAAACATCGCCCCTTCTAAAATCCTAAGTGCATTATAAAAAGCAGAAAAAGAATGGTGTTCAAAAACTTCTTCCTCTCACTAATAGCCAACACAAGTATCACCAGAAGCTTGCAAGGAAAAAACACACCTGCCATAAAGGAACTTGGAAGTAAAGTCGTCATTAAAGTGGATCATGAAGAATGGATTTTATGTTATGTCAAGAAATAGTTGTTGCAGATATGTTGTGCTGTCAACACTGTGAACAGTGTCATGCAGAATACTGCAAGAATAATGATTCTTATTCATTCCAAGATGTTTTTCTATTTGTCTAAGGTTTGGAAGTTTCACTAAAATACCTACACTTTTGTATTATTGCCTCCTACATTTTTTCTCGCCAATTTTACCACTCGGACTTGCTGGGACTTTGGGCTTTGTCCATCATCCAAGGTTAAAATGTATACAACATTTCGAAAACTGGATCTGTTTTCATCTTCAGGTGCATGGGGCAGGGACACCTAACGTGTAGGGTCCGACAGAGAGAGCTATTCTCAATCTCTGGACAGTCTGGGTCGGAACAGTAACGTAAGTATAAACACCTGAGGTCAGGTTTTGCCAACTAGAGACAACAGAAAGATACACAATAAAAGTTTATAAAAAGCATGCAAAAGTTTATCAAGTTCCCTGACGGAGGGATATATACCAGGTTCATACCTTACAGAATCTAATTTTACCACCATCAACAATACAAGGGCAATTCAAGAAATCTCATCATGCAATATTAGAAGTCAAAATTTTAAATTATATATTTAACCTGCTCTTTAAAAAAATATTTTTTAGGGAATGCAATTTAGGCAAATTTTCCTCTAAAACTGAATAGTATGTAAAATGATGCTATTACAAAAGTTATTAAGCATATATACATATTCCACAATTTTGCCTTTTCTTTTAACATCAAGATCTTAATCTTTTACACACCATAAACCAGTGGTTTTCAAACTGGTGTGCCATGAACGTCTTCCAAATTTAATGTAAGGTTTAAAATAGAATGACCATATAAAATTAAACACACAAATTAAAAATCAAAGAACTATTAATACTAGATTATTTATTATCTGTAATTGAGCATATCTTAGTAATTAATTAAAGAATAATGATAAACTTACAATTGAAACATGGAAGCAGAAATTAGTGACAATGTTAATTACTGTTGATGGTGGAGTTACAACTATGGTAATAAAGGTACCTCACTCCACTCTTGCAAATAAATTCATATGGGCTCCGTTTGTTGACAGAGTCTGCCACGAACAGGAAACATCTACATCTGTGTACGCAAGGTTCTGTGTCAATAATTTCTAATGCAAGTTGTGATGAGTGTAGTGACATTTGTTGGAAACAATTTCTATTGAGGAAAAGAATTATTACAAGTAGTGCCCCCTAAGAATGGTCAGATTTGTTGTTATAAGAAAATGTGAAAATAATATATCCAGCAAAAACAAAGTATTAGCAGGATCATGAAAAGAAGAATTTAAAAATAACTGTAAAATTATATAAATTTTGGTTCTCAGCATGAAGTCTAGTGTGTGGAAAGGAAACTTCTGCAAGCACCAAAAGCTTTAGAACCTAACCTAACCAACATAGACACTTTTATACACTAACAAATTAAAACATACCCAAAATATGGAAATCAAATTACTGTCATTCCACCTTAGTGTCAATATTGTTCAGGACAAAGAGCAGCACTCCAATTACGTTAGACAGTAACTGCCCCACCCATCTCATCCTCCTTGATTTATTTACTGTGAGGAAATTTGGTCTTTTAATCCATTGTAAGGTTCAACAAAAATACTAGCAATGAATTCATTATTAAGTCTGAGTAGTAATACATTTTATAACATAACATGTATCTGTTATAAATTTGATACTCATTGTGATATGTTAGTCTGAAACTATAACAAATATACCACAGTATCAAAAACATAGTAACTATTAGAACTATGGCTAAAGTACACATTTATGTATAAACCAAGCATCTAAAAATTTTTGTCACTGTAAAAACCAAAGTATAATAAAATAACATGAGTGCAATTTTGTCATCCCAGAGTAATGTCCTAAGTTTTGGGCAGATGGTATAATAGGGGTACAGCAGGTTGACCTGACACAATTAACAATTTTTCTGAATAACACTAACCATTCCTGTCGACTAAAACACGGAGAAGTAGATGGGGTAGAAATTGTACTGTATACATTCAATCAGATAATGAGAACTAATCCCTTTGTCATTCATGTTTAATGGGTATCTGAAACGAAATTAAATAAATAAAACTAAAGCAGTTACCCTTTTTATTCAAAGTATGAACTAAGCATAGCTACAATCTGATAACACAACAACTTTCCTGAGTAATTGACACCAATTAAGGTATATCACACTGAGCCACCATCTTGTTCCTGTAAAAGTTTTAACATTTCCAATTCTTTTTTCTCCCGGATATTTTTTATACACTCTTCAATTTCTTCCCGGTGTGTTTTATTATCTGGTGGAAACACGGCTCTTCTAGTCTTTGTAACCCACTGCTCAAAATACTCCGGCTGATTGAAATAATGGAACAACACCACTGGGAAGGTTATGTAAAGACCCATCTTGACAACTTCAAGCTTCCAGCCCCCCATTGTCTTTCAGAATTTTTGCACTTCAGTTAGGAGTTAATATAGTTCTGAAAATCTAATGTTCTGTCATAAAAGTTCACAGTTACCAACAAAGTCCTCAGGATGTCATGAACACATTCACCTTGTTCTCATACTTCCTGAAAGTACAAACATTAACAGAATTCACAACTCTGCTACACAGACTGTCCAGTTACATATTTACTGTAACTCAAGAGTTACATTCTGATTCTATGAGAAGAAGCTAGAACTTGAATATCTTGCATATATTAAATTACAAACACATAGAACTTTTTAAATACATGAAATTGTTACACCACAGAACAGATGATTATTCACATCACTATTTCTACCCATAAAGCATGGGAAGGAAAACCTAACGAGCCTAGAATATGTTTATTCAAGCCAATATTTGGAAGGGCAGATGATGTCCCATACTCGCACAAATAATTTACCGAACAGGTTTTAGATTCTTTACTGTGGTGCAGCACGACAGCATATTGGGCTAGCTGTGACTAAATTGAAGAGTGACCCTGTTTATTCAATGCTAACATACCAATTTCAGAATTCCCGGCGTTTTGGGGTACAGTAGTTGTGAATATTTATTATCTACATAAAATAGCGGCACTGTTTCATTGCTTCTAATAAATGTCACAAAACATCAAGTCCTTACCTAAAAGAAACGGATATTCGAGACCTATTTCAAAATGTTTTCCTACTTCTTGCAGAGAACCACCACTTTATCTTATTTCGATTGTAAACAACATTATGCACAATGCACAAAACTGAATATGCTACAGAAAGTCACCAGTGACCAACAATGTTCATTAAATATATTCATGTTACCTCTAACTCGATAGCTTACATATCCCTTTATTATGCTGACTATTATTTCAATGCATAAATATTTGATAAAATGAGCACAACGTGCATATTTCAGTTTCCCTTGCTTATTTCACACAGTGATAGTGTCGTAGACTCACAACTCAGGACATAGTATCGATCAGTGGGTGGCAACTCATGAAGTGCAAGTTAACAGCATACGAAGAGACATCTTGGCACGATACACAAGAACTACTACTACCACAGCTATTCGGCTTACACAACCACCATCAACTACTACTACTACTACTACTACTAAAACTTTTATTACTTTGAAGATAACTATCTTCTGAGTTGTTGAGCCGTGCCGTCTCGTAGAAGTTATCCTGGCCTGAGACGCCCTGATTATGGAGGTAGAAAGGACATCCGAAACGTCGGTAAACTTCTACCAGACTACATTTCGCAGCAAACCCAAAAGACAGCATCTTCAGACTCACCGCCGTGAGAACCTCAAATCCTACATATATGAAGAGTCTTTGTGTTGGACGAGTAGTAATTTTGAAGGATTAAGAGTAATTAATATTACCGACTGGATTACCGTTACGTCACGGTTGTGTTTGCTTGCGAATTGCTCGTAGGGTGCAGCACAATACGCACGGCGCTACGTAGCCCACAAACGAGTTTAGTGTTTCCCATCTGGTTAACTGTGGTAACGTTCACAGGGAGTTTCATGCAGTCTGTGCTTGCTACAATTATGTGGGTAATTGACGGATTCTTTTTGTGAAAACTTGTGGTATAATCCATGCACTGCCATGCAGATAATTAAAGGTGTTCCAGATAGTGTAATAGTAGGCATTTGTTGGTTTTCGGTGCCCCATATGAGCACATTATGCCTGTGAACTTTACCCGAGACATGAAATGTTGCCTCGTCGGTGAACATGATTTTTTCAAGAAGTCCACATCAAGGTCAATGCGGTCGAGCATTTCTTCTGCGAAATGTTGACGTACTGTGCCATCATCAGGTTTCAACCGTTGCAGTAACTGAACCTTGCATGCACATAACCTCAACCTCTTATGTAGCACTTTGTGCACCGTTGAACGTGGGAGTAATTCACGCGAAGCTCGCCGTGTGGATTTTGAAGAGCTTCGTGCAAACGATTCACGGATTCTTTCCACACATTCATCGCTTAGACCTGGTCTGCACTTCTTTTGCGATCATGGACGCTACCAGTTTCTAGGAAACGCCGTTGCAAGTCTCTCATTGCATTGTCACTCGGAGATTGCTTACTGAACTGTGTGCGGTAATTTCGTTGAGTCTGGGTGGCTAATTTTGTCTCAAAAAGCCACCCCACACAAAGAGCGCGTTCCTGCACAGTCGCCATTTCACAAACTTACGGAGAAAAGTAAAGATGGCCGCTTATGCCATCTGTTGGCGGCAAAAGAAACTTTCAGTTTCATTCTATTCTGCCGCAAACCGATATAGCTAAATCAATTTTTTTGGGCGCCACAAATTTTCAAATCCCCCAACGAACTTTCTAGACACTGTATATCTATTCTATTTCTAATTCAATTTTACCTTCATACACGCTGATCTGGATGAAAGATGAGCAAGGTGTACTTTTTTTGCATTATTTTCAAATATGCAGTCATATTTGTACTTAGTGTTGGTATTCATATTAAGATGTTTTACACATCCTTGGCTTGTACTGTGAAGGATCTATGGAATATAAACATCGTTCCATACCGTTGTAATCGCATCTTAACGGTGAAATCAATGAACTGCCATTCAGGTAGTGACTGTCTTCTGTCAGTTTATGATCAATGCCAGTTTTATCATTGTTTCTATGAGGTACAATCACCTGGATTTATCTACATTTTATCCCAATCTCCTCTGCCTCTGAATTTTTTTTTTCATTTTGCCAATATTAAGCAAACAGGTTCTTACTCCATCGAAACAAATTCCAAGATAGAACATTCAATCAGGCTATGACCGATTAGTTCCATTTCCTTTGTAATTTATAATTAATTATCATATCACTTCACACTATATAGCCTGAGTAATTGACTGTTGTTCAATAAACCCTAAACCAAATGACTACATAATAGAAAGTTACCTTAAAAGAGAGTTTTTTGAATAGTAAAGCTGGAACAGGGCAACATGATGTGAGAGTGAGATCATTGTTTTGATCCCTACATGTTCCCAGGTCTTTTCAAGAATGTGTGGATCTCAATGTTTATCTGCATAGTTTCTTTTAAGGTTTGGATGGGTAAGTTGGATAATTATTTAGTTGAATTTTATAGAGACCAGTTTAACTCTCATAATTTTTATAGAAAAGAACTGTGTTCCATCTCTTCAGTTTTACAATAACTTATGTACAGTAATGGCTACATATTCCAAATATTTAAAAACAAGTAAAATCTAGTGTTATGTTACTGAACAAAGCAATCAAATAGCAAAATATAATTTTTGTTCCTACTATGTCTTAACAGTCAAGAAATGAACGAACCTGGAACATACACTCACACACTGCACACATGCATGAGGTGACATTTATTCAGAATCTTATAGTAGAAAAATACTGTGATGATGACAACGTCTACTATTCAGGCTGTCAACCATGATTTACTTAACAATCAATTTACGGTAGTCTACACACAGGAAAATTGGACAAAACAGTTGCTAAGACTCTTAACTCTTCAGGTACGTGACACAACCTCAGTTCTGTCCCTGAATACTGTCTATTGAGCTCTTCCGGTCCCCAAACTTGGCACCATTCACAACACAACCCTCTGCTCTCAGCACCACACTGGACTGCTCGATGGCTTCTCGCTCTCACTAGCTCACTATCTCGCTATTTCCCTCACTGTCCACTGTCCACCACTGTTCACGTTACTGTTGCACACTGGACCACCAGCATTCGAGGAGGTGACCCTCGCTCTCACTATCTCGCTAGTTCCCCCACATCCACCACTGTTCACTTTACTGGGACACGGTGTACCCGCGCTGGACTATAAGCACTCGAAGAGGTGACTTTTATGTGCGGCAGTCTGTTCTTTGAAATTTCCAGGCCAAGGATCTCCCATGTTCACTTACCTGAACCTTCCTTTTGGCGAGGGAACACTACATCCTGGAACATTCCGTGATGGCCACACCCATATCCCACATCCGCTAGTTAAGGAGAGGGGTAGGGCAGCCCCACCCCTCCAGTGCGAGCCATCTGCCCATTTGGCATCACATCACAATATCTGACAAGATTAGGAATGCTCTCCACTGTGTCTCCAATGATGTCTCTGTAGATAAATCCGACAAAGGATATATATATATATATATGGACACTATGTAATATATATTACAAGATCAGTGATGATGGGAACACTCTACTTAGTGAATCCACACATTACAAATGTGGATCATCTCCACGAGATGTGTCTTCAGATGACCTCTCGGAATGAATGATTTATTACACACATAAGATGAATATGGACGCTGTATACTGTGCACCTGTGCTCAGTGAGTTACTGCACACATCACAGGAATAAGGACGCCGTCCACTGTGTATGCCTTGATGTCTCTTCACGTCCCCCTTGAACTGAGTGATTATTACATGCATTACAGGCATATGGACATTCAGCATTATGCACACGCTGATGCACCTTAAGATGACTGCTCAGAAAGAAAGATTCATTACCCACATCACAGCAACATCAGCGCTTACTGCCATGTATACGTTGATGTATCTTGAGGTCCTCCTTACTAATGAATACT
>NW_019060118.1:74467-92001 GCF_000696155.1 Zootermopsis nevadensis | reverse complement strand
GAATAGTGTGAGAAAATGCAACAACCTCTGATGTCAGTACGAAGAGAATATCTATGAATTTGATGTAAAATGTTAATCTTCACTACTATAACAATACTATTATTACATACGATTTTTACTGCTGCTGCATTACACTTCTGAATGTAAATAAAGGATTGTCATTTAACATTGATTCACTATACTGATAACTCATAAAATCAGCATATTAAGAATTTATGTCTTCATGTTTGCTAGTATTACCTTGTTAGAATCTTGAAACTCAACCTGCTTCACTGGCAGCTATCAGTAAACTGACCTTCCTCCTCTGGAGTACACCTTTCTATTTCTTGTTATTATGGAACTCGTGGCCAAGAAAGCAGTTTACCTGCATACTCTTTCTTCTTGCGGCTGTAAGCTCGTTTTGATGTGACAGGTGGCTGGTCAGTTTCTCCGTGTACCAAGCTGTTACGGTACATAAGCAGTGGCTGCCAGTCCTCACCACGACTTGATGGCATGCCAGCGGCAATACGACGGTCCAAGAAAGTCAAGCTGCCAATTTTAATTAACATGTTAATAAAAGGTTAACTGAGCAGGAAAGACAGTCAGTACCTTGAAACACACCACATCCACTTTCTCCTATATGCTTCTTACTTACTGCCCTTTCACTCTGGGCAAGCAACATGTAGTCAAATGAATAATATGATACCATGGGTTATGATGCCATGTGGACTTATAGGTGGATATAAAGCATACTTACACAACTCGCTTGTCCTGCTTCAGCAGTTTGTTGGTGAATTCAGTCAAGATCTCGAGAAAGGGCAAATTTGGGGGTGGTCCAGTAGGATCTTCACTGTTCTCCAAAGGATTAACTGAAAACAATATTCCTTCTCGGTGCAGGGCTGTGATGGCTTCACGATTCTTTACCGCGTCCAAGCCAAAAGACAGAGCAAATCTCTTTGCCAGTTCCTGCAACATAAAATGGAAATGTTACAAGATTCAAGGATTCACAGCATTTAACCGATCTTACAAACCAGTTGGAATACGTGAAAACTGCTGTTTGTGCCATGATAGCTTTGAAGACTTGCAGTTCACTTAGTTGTTGGAAGATATTAATGGCTAAAGGCTTTATTAAAAACTGACACGGTAGACATCATAACAAACAAAAATTATCTCATCAACTCGAAAAAAAAAAAGTCTAAGACAAAGCTAGTTTAAAAGAGTTGTTCCACCATTCTGAAAGCTAAAACACATAAGAGAGCAAGTTCCTACAGACAGAAGTGTGACATCACAAGACATACAATTTTCTAACACTACTTGACATGGGTATCCAAGTTCTGTTAGCTTAAAGAATAATTTCACCTTTAGACTGATGAAGTCTTCACTCTGTCTGTTTATGCGAGTGCCATCTCTTTGAAGCTCCCGGAATAACATAGTCAAGCTGATTGCCATGGTCCGAGCACAGTTAGTCTTGTTGATTTCTCGAGCCTTGCCCAGTGTTGCCTTGATTATGTCACCATAGTCATTATAATACTGAAACATGACAAACATGGTATGCATGGTTGGTAGGATTTCAAGTTCTCACAGTGGCAAGTACGACGACAGCTGTGTTCTGAGTTGAAGTTCCATGGTATTGTAGAAGTTTATCAATGTTTGAGAGGCCCTTGCTGCATCCATCATATGGGTGCCTTCATGATGTAGGAAGCAAGAACCTCTAAAACACCAGTAAAGTTCTACAAGACTACAAGGTGCTACAACCCAGAAGAAAGTCATATTATGACAAACATAAGCACAGAAAAGCAAAACAATCAATACTGTCAACCATCTGTACGCAGCACTACTAACCTTGACATAATGTTTGAACACATCTGCAGCTACTTTGGTAGGCATCATATTATATACAATCAACTTGCAAAATGAAGCCAAAAAATTCCTTCTTTTGTGCAATTCCTCAATCTTGGAATGTTCATCCTGCTCATCTAAAAACCAGAAAACACCGTTACTTGCTACAATTCATGCATGCAGCTAATATTAAGATAATGCCTACAAGAAACATCAGTCATTTGTGAATTGAAATTTTGATACCATCTGATGTCAGCTTACTTTTTATGTAAGAGTTGAAATGTTATTAGTCATTGGAAGATGGCATTTTCTGGGCAAATTGTTATATTTTTAATACAGTAAAACATGCACCAAGATTTGAGAGAAATGTATCTCATGAACAATAAAAGCAAACAAAAATGTAAAGGAACTACATTAAGTTCTGAAGACTTATCATCATGACCACTTTCCTTCCATCCTCCCACAAAGGTTGTAATTTTTAAAACGTGAAAATGTATTACATAAAATTTTGAAGGAATGTTTATGCTGGAAACCTGAATACAAATTATTTTGCCACACCACAATGTTGTTTAAACTGCAAAATATAACCAAATTAAAACGGGGGTATATTTTTCATAACACACTGACATACAAAGTTTTATTTCGTGCACCAATTTTTGTACGAACCATTTTTGAAAAATTTGAAAAGTTCAGTTTGGAGTAGATGTAAAATAGAGATTATAATTAAGAATTGGGGTTCCAACAGAGGTGAAAATGTTGATCTTGATCTTCTAGGTTGTGACGTGCGGTCTTGTAGGTGGTTACCGATTTTTTGGAGGAATGTATTACTTCCATTTTCAGAATAAGGTTATACTTTGCTAGTATGCATCAAAAATAAATTCATCCAACAATACTTAATCCTTACTCCAAACTACAAATTGAAATCTGTTTAGTATTTTCTGGCATCAAACATTTATTGACAGAGAAATGGACACAACTCCATTATGCTATCATTTTATGAATTCTGGCACAGAATGCTTGATAACAATAATGAGCTACCACCAGCTTACCATCCTCCTCCATAATGAATACATAATTTTGAATGAAGTCATTGAGCTGTATCTGAAGCCCACGATCCGGTTCATACACCAAGTCAACAAGCTGCGAGTTGCTGGCTAATTGTTCACAGAACACCACTAGCAGGTCACACAGGGTGAGATATGCCTGCAACATAATATGCTGTGAAAATATGTGGGCTAACATAGGCATAGCTCTGCTCTCTCTTGACCTCGGTACTTGATGGAGGTTAAGTGATTAGCTTTATGCTTCAGCCACTTCACCCACAAGAAATGGGCCTCTGGTACTCATCAGACAGAATACTGAGCGGGCTACAGCGCCGGTCTAGATGTGGAGGGTAAGAGAAAAATCTTCTGCCCTTGCCAGGAATCAAACCTGTCTACCAGCCAGTAGTCAGTCACTATTACTGACTGAGCTACCAAGGCTCTAGACTTAAGGAAAACATATTACATATAAAATCATGCATTAAAACAAAACTATATACACTTGAAAAGATACTTAGTGCCAAACACGTTTTGGCCTCAAGAGGTCAACATCAGTGGCAAACAAATTAATTCATATTAAATCATACAATTCATAAGACATTTTGTTTGAATGATTTTATATATCAATACATTGCACAGAATGCAAGGTTTCAAAACATATTTCAATTTTAAAAAAGGACTCTGATAAGTGAATTTCTTCAACAAGCAAGTTTCAGTTCTTGCTCACTTACTTCTTCCATGTAAGACTGGTTCTGACCAGACATCAACATCTCCTTCATTGTGTCCATAAACGTGTGTAACCTAGACTTCAGCTGCTGCAGCTGTACAGAGCCATTTGCTCCACTCTCCATCACCTCCTCAAGATGATGCAGGTCCCACAATATCGCAAAGAAACCAGCTGAGATGCAGTACCGGACTGCCTGGAATTCAACACATACACAATACTAACAGGCTTGGCAACAGCTGTATACAATAGCCAACTGAACAATAAAAAACATAAAGATCTCCTTATACTAAAGCTAAACAGGAGAATTACCCATTACTGAATTACATCTCAAAGCAGACATGAATAAAAGAAATACTTTTATCCTAAAGCAATTAAACGTCAGCGATTTCACTGAATGAGGGAATTACCTCTTCAGGCAGTGTTTTGTTGCCATCCTTTGCATCACTTATGTCTTTAAAGATGGAGTCCCAAATACCCCAATTACCCAAATTATGGCAATTGTAGAAAGTGGCTACTTTCTTAAGGCTGTATACTACATTGAATGTTTCATCTTCATCTGGCGTTTCTTCCTGAGTAACAATAAAATAAACATAATTAGTCATGAAAATATTTTCATAACAATTTATTTTATCAACTGGTTGTGAAATCATAAGGCATGTGTGTCCATTTTATCATCAAAGCCAAATCGACCAGACTACACAGCGCAACAACCCAGAAGACAGAAATCTTCATCGCCCTGATGACGGAGGCAGTATGACCTCTGAAACGTTGGTTAACATCGACCAGACTACACAGCGCAATAACCCAGAAGACGGATATCTTCAAGATAAAGGTTAACTGAAAGGAAGTAGAACAAAACAGCTTTGTCCTATTTTTTTTAAGGTTGTTGTGGACATGGTAATGAATCTTCAGGTTACAAAAAGAAGCAAATCTCATGATCAGCTGAGTAACTACAAACTTTTTACAAAATGCCTTACAACACATAATAAGGGAGTCAGTTAATCTACTTGAGAAACTGACTTCTTCCTATTTATAACTTTCAAGTTTAAGAAACAGAATCAGAAATTAATAAAATCTGAAGATGTAATTAATCCAGAACTCTGAATTACCCCCTCAATTAGTGACCTCCAATCATCTACTGCTTCTTTATATTTGTTGACCACCATGTCAATGAGAGTTGAACGTGCCACATCACAGCGAGTGAAGATGGCATTGCCATCAGTGCAGAGCAGTTCCAGAGTCTTTGCACATGTTTCCAGTACATCTGTGTCATGGTGCTTTTCTACAATTGATGCCATTTTCTTTAATAGCAGATCTAGATTCTGTGACAGAAATACACAATACAATTATTTAGACAGTTACACCTTTAATAAATTTTATCAATTATAAAGTTAAAACAATCAAACTCCTAAATTTTTCAATATAAAATATCCACAAAACAACTACATCATTTTCAAGAGTCCATATGGCAGGAGAAGAGGGCAATCACCCTGATTATGTACACAGCAAGGACCTGTAAAACAATGATAAACTTCTACCAGACTACACAGTGCTACAGCCCAGAACACGGACATCTTAATTCTTTTGCATCTGTTTAACTGTTCTTTAACATGAGCCCAAATATTTTACTTTCTATAGAGCCACCAACTACTTACATCTACAAGAAATAAAATCTTGTTTGGAGGAAAAATCAATTTCATGAATTCACATTTGTTAGTGCACGTGAGAGACGCAGAAAACTTTTTTCGAACATCAAACAGGTTGATAAAATGCTGTACTTCCGAACAATTTATGTATCACATTAATGCATACCGTTTCTTGGCGAGAAGTTGTGTAGATGTCCAATTCAAAATACTGTGGAATTGACAGTAGGTTTGCCAACTTCTCGGGATCAGCTCGGTACTTGTCAAGCATTGCAGGCAATGTCTGGATGTAGTGTTCAGTGAGGCGCAGTTTGTCATCCTGTACCTGCTTGATTTCTTTGGCTGACAATATCTACACAAGCAAACCGTTTCTGCAGGTACTGATTTGAACACCAAATCATCGATAAATTAAATTTAAATATGGGTGCAAGGGGACAAGGGAATTTGAGTGGGCATCAAATAAATATCGTATTCACACTAGTGAAATGCCATTACAGTGAACTCAAGAGAACACATTTGTAATTCCTTTCTAATGCTGCCACTCCTCTTTTGATCTTTGATTGTAACTCCTGCTATTAATCTCAGAAAAGTAATTCTAGCATCTTGATTCATTCATTCATTACTTTCTGTTATTGTCCATATTTCTGATCAACATGAAATAACAACTCATGTTTACTATAAGGAACATTCCGATTTTGTCATAACTACTTTTCACAAATGTATCAAAAATGTAAGTCAGTTTACTACGTTTTTCAATGGATATTTCAATAGGGATGGTCCAGAAGCAAGAGCAAGCCAGGATTCAGTTTGTGTATAATGTGTTTTATATTACTAAGACTATTTTATATTAACAAAAATTAAGTAAATAAAGAATTTTTGTGTTTACCTTTCACGTTTACTTCACAGGGCCAAATTAATATGAACTTGAGTTTTTTCTGTGAGTTTCATAATGATTGAGTCTGAGATGTCCATATCATTACGATATTTAAAATAGTAATGAAACTTTGAGTCCGACATCAAAATGAGCCCCAATCACTGCCTTACCTTACGCGTAGGTCCTCGACCAACTGGCGGCTCTCCTGTAGCAGCCTGGCGAATACAACACACCATGATCTCTATGAGACTGGTTTCCTGTCGGTCATCCAATGCTTCTTCTGACGGTCCTGGTTCCTCTAGCAGCAAGTCTGTCATACACTCCCAATCTTTCATCATCTCATTTGATTCAATGAGTGAATCCACCAGATATGCACCATGCTCATGCAGCTGTGGAAAAATCGGTTACAAAACTCATTATAATAAAGATCAACTGACTTGAGAAAAATGTTCATTAGTGTGAATTTGCACTAATAAGAAAAACTGAGAACATCAATACAATAAAAGTAGTGCTGTATCAAAATTTTGTATATTAAAATGACTTGATCTATGACATTAAAGTCTTTAAAAACCAACCAAATACATCCACTTTCATTTAAAAGAAAGAAAGAAAACAACAACATAAAAACAGATTGTTGGTACACAGATCTGCACATATATGACAAGTAATAAATACACATGGTCAAAACTTATCAGAGTACTGGTAATGTAGGTAGCTTCCTTATATCCAAGACCTTGAATTATATAATAAACCAATAAATAGCCATATAATTAATTTGTTGTTAATGGAGGTCTTCAAGGTTATGATTCCATGAGGATTTCTAGGTGGGTACCATTGATTCACAGGAACATCCTGTCTTCACCATCAGCCTTGAAGATGGGGGCAGTAGGTTGTTCCAAAACATGGTACTCACCTACAAGTCCACACGGCATCACAAACATAAAGACCACCCAGGACATCTTTAATATCATAAGAACCCCAACATTATTCTGTTATTTAACAATTATTTAAGATGCAGTATACTGTATCTCGCAAGGTCCCAGTATTTTGTTTTGCTGTTTGGATGTCTTATCCATAATGGTCTTGGAACTGAAACGAAAATGAAAGAAACCTATGGGCAGGCTAAAGACACCGTAAATGAAACACATGGAGGGAAGCAGCTGTGGCCTTCTTTAAAGCACTACATTACAATCTGTCTGGGTGTAAAAAAGAGACTCAAATAAAATGTCACTGTATCATAAAGTTAGTTATAAAATTAAATGACCAAGATGTATACCTCTGACTCAATGAAAAATTGCACAAGATCTCGTATGAGAGGAGTGTTCGGGAGCCGTTTCTTGCCTCGCTTGGTTCGGATACCCGCAACTGCCTCTTCATCTGGCACAAACAGACGTTCATTCAAGAACTCACCAGCTGCTTGGGCAACAGCTCGGTGAGAAGAATACACTAGTTCATACACATGCTCACAATCTTTGTCTGTCAGGATATCTCTGTGGTGCCTAATAAAAAATATCATACTCAGATTTAGAGAAAATTGCAGTTCACTAAGAAAGAAATATGTAATATACTTCATGCTTACCAACAGAATGAATATGTATTGTGTTATCTGACAACCTGATCAACACTTAGCATTCCTACCACAGCTAAATGCAATCCTAAATAACAATCACCATATAAATTAAATTATATGAAGTCTGATCACTCACCTCTATCTACAGCCAAGGTAAAAAATGAGTAGGAGCTATACCTCCTATTACCCCCCCTCCAAGTGCCTATATGGCATGTAGCAGTACTGGTTTAAATTACAGAAACAAGGGGGAGAAAACTGCTCTCTAACTGCAGACGTGTCCTACACAATTTTAGCACTATACTAAAACAGTTCTCTCAGTAGATTTTTGATACTGAAAATTCATATTTTCAGTACTCACTTCAAGATGCTGATGACAAGACGGACAGCCTGTACTGCAACATCATACTCCTTGTCTAGTGTCATGGCGACAATGCGGTCCTTGAACTTACTGGTGAAAAGTTCTAACTTGCCTTTCAACTCCTCACTTGCATACAGTGGTTGCAGGGCCTGCATTACAACATCCAATGAACAGAGCACTTGTTTTCATGAAGTACCAAGTTCAAACAACACTCAGGATACTGGCTTTCAGCACCATAATTTATTATGGCTTCCCTCAGCCCCTCTAAGCAAATGTTTTATATGTAACAATCATGGTGTAAATAAGATGTGCATATAAAAGTTTGGCCCAAGAAAGCTGAAAACAAGAGACCATTTGGAAACCAAGGGAAACATGGGATAACATTAAAATGGATCCTATGAAGACATATAAGGTGTGACAGGGATGGAATACATTCAACAAGTACAGTAAAGTGCCAAATGACAATATTCTGTGAACATAGTACTGAATTTTACAATTCCATAAATCTGGGATACTTCTTTACCAGTTGACTTTTCAAAGGAGACCCTGTGCCATAGAGTTACATAAAAGATCTTACCTGCAAGCATTTGAGGCGAACCTCTCCCACTTTGTCATGAAGAGTCCAGCCAATATACTTTAGATATGAGTCATCCAAAAAGTTCTGATGGAATTTCTTCATCCACACCCCAATCTCGGCCATGCAGATTGCTCTGATCTCTGGCAAAGTGTCCCTGTGACCATCAGTCATTATCATCAACTGCATGTCTCCAGGTCAACATTACATGAATACTTTATAAATGTCTAGTTGGTAGTTCTATAATGCTATCAAATACTGAGGTTTTGCACAATTGAAATATTAAAATTTTACAACTATAAATACTGTTAAAAGATGTCTATGCAGACATATGTGTACACTACTCAATTTGTATTAACCTATCTGCTTTTAAACATTCTGCAATGGGAGCCTGTTCTCAAAAGTTTCATATATGTATTTACTCACAAAAAACTTACTGAATGTCTGTAAAAAAAAGAGTAAAATTTCAAGAAATTTCAAGAATAGGATGAGTTACCTATCTTCATATAAAAAGTGACTACATCACCATCATCATAATAATCATCAATGATGATGATGATTATGATGACAGTGGCTGTAACATTATTAATTGTGCAAAGAAAAATGCCATACAAAGTAAAAGCAAAGCAAAAGTAGATCTCTCTGAAATTCTTGTCTCACCTGTATCTATGAACAAACACAGACTTGAACATATATGTCAGCATATTCTTTATTTCATCCATGTTCTCTTCCAGTTCTTGCCGTTTGGACATAAGGGACTCGAGTCGATCACTGGCTCTCTTATCACGTGCCTTCTGTCTTTCTGCTTCGTACTGCCGCTGTGTGTTGTCCAAGTTCACCGACACAGTTAGTGCAACATCCACAAGAGCTGTCATCAGTTTCATGGCTGCCAAACATAAATAACTAATCACTTCTGTCACCTGGTATGATTTACTTTTCTCTGTGCAAAGACAACCAAAATATAAATATTTTCGAGAAGAGAAAGGAGAATGAGGAGAAAAGAAAAAGACCATGCACACTGTAAAGCACATACATAAGTGATGCCTCTTTCACAACTTAATTAATTACACTTTCCCAGCTACAAAGAATAGTATGAAATTGGAGGATTACTGAATTATGAACTGGAAAGGATGAGGAAGGAAGCAGTCATGACAACTTTAAAGTACTATCTCAGTATGTCTAATGAGAGTGAGAAAAACAAAGGAAATCTCAGTCAGGATAGTATGACAATCTAATTTTGAGTAAATGGGCAAAGTTTCATTTGAGCTTCAAATGAGACAGGGGCCATATCAGATGAATAAAAGTCAAAATTAAATTTATCAGAGAATATTTTGCATAGACACCCCCTTCCCACACCAATACAAAATGTAATCAAACTCCATAGTTTTTTTTCCACAGATGAAATGTGATATCCATGGATAGAGGTATATGACTTACACATTTTCCATTTGATGTTATGCTGTGAACATATGTATTTACCTGCAAGTGTAGCAGTGTGTCTGAAGGCTCGAACCTGGGAATCAGACAAACCAGTAAGGAGAGAGATAACATTGTCCATGAGATACTGGTCATAAATTATGGAGTACTGACACTGCTTCACCAGGATTTGTACAAAGTCACAGAAGTTGTTGCGGAACTTCTTCCAGGTCTGCCCTGTCATTATGAGTGGATACTCGCCACTCTCCTGGAACATAACAGTATTTATGGTTGACAGAAGTGCTTAAGCAGAAGCCGCGGCATATATGTACTGTTACATGTTCTGACTCCACTATACAGTAGGGTTGCTGCTACATAGCACAACATGATGTATGAATTTTTATTTCCAAAATGGTGTGATAAAAACTTCGATACATGATATATTTGTGAATTTATGAAAACAGCCTTTTAAATTATCATAATTTTCTTCATAAACAAGAATGAAAAGTATGAAATATACAGAGACCTATTTTTTAAAATTATTTTGTAAATTCATATAAGAACAATGGGGTGTGAATTATGCAATTAACAAAGTATATTAATTATTCATGTTATATTGCCAGACATTATGTTTAGAACCTTCACAAACACTGTACTCTGTGGTTATATTACTCATATGTTTCTTATTGTCAAATTATATTTACATTATAATAGTTTTTAATTTGTATTCCATAAAATATCAACATAAATTAGTTTTAAAATGTTTTCCTGTACATCTCATATTATGAATAATATGTTGAATATCTGATGCATTTCAATGATACGAGAGTTACCTCATCGAACTCTTCTGTCATCCTTCGTATAATGGCCGCATGTTCCATGGATGCCTGCATGTATGAAGTGATTTTGCCCTTGCAGCCAGATGCATTAATAAAGAACTGCATCAGCGATAGTAATGCTGCATCCCGATTCACTTTGTAGCTCTCTATCCAATCATCTACAACTGCCTGGAGCACAACAACAAGATAACAGTTTTACAAAGTAAAGGTTTATTGTGAATAATCAAACTTATAGTTTACTAAATATTCTGTATTGTAATTGTATGTTTGTGCTTTCTTTGTAAAGAGTGCATGAACTGAGCTGGTGGGTAGATCATATCCTTCTATTTGTTCACATATTTGTCACAGCAACAATGCAGAAGACCACCATTTGTGCAACAATGCTTGTTGAACACACAAAGTATTTTCTTGTGTTCTGAATACCTTCTGTAGCCGAGAAGATGCCTGTTATTCTCAACCACAATCCCATTAATTTAAAGACTTTTAAGTAATATGTTAATGGCAATCCTAACTGTTGCTTTCCTGTGCACAAATTTTAACTGAAATTCATAATCAACAATAGCAGCCTGGAAAGTCTTTTTTCTAAGAGCAAACTATTCTGTTGGCATGCCACCCCATTAAGCACAGTCCATGATGCTGCCATTAGGGACAGATCCTCCTACAACTGCTGTTATCAGTGACATCATTCAAGTGTTGAACATTTCAGAAAAAATGTTATTACAACTGGAGTGTTTGCTGTAAATAAAAATTAATTTCATACACTGAGCAATGTAATATATGCAGTGAAATTAGAATCATTACAATATATTTGTATCTGGTATGCATAAACATTAAGGCCAACTTTTAAGAAATGTGAGCCAATTTGCAATGTTACACAAACACTACAATTAACAAGACAGCATGACAATACCAACCTGTAGTGAAACCTTCCCTTGTCTGATAATGTAATACAAGCTGTTCTCATCCTCAGCCATCAACTCTGACATGGGTCTTCTTCCAGGACGTCGTTTTTTTGGCTCTTCCACTGCTAGACCGCCTCGCCGTGTGGTAACTACTGTAGCTGTCATTGGCGCTGGGGCAGCTGAAATATGACAACACAATACATTTAATCCAGCCACTGAATCAGCAACATGCAAAGACACACACAACACTCCAGCTAGACACCAGGAACTTGTATAAAACAAAATAATGTTAGAGGAAAAACAAGACTTGAGTTAGTTATACAAATACTACCTTAGGCATCCTCCATTACCTAGGTATATTTGACAAACACTATGTTTTAGGCGAATAGCCAACTCTCAAAATGTCACTTATATCTAATACACCTAAGACAATGGACAATATCCGACACAGTATTCATATAATGTCATAAGTCTTGAAAGAATCACTCAAATTAATATAGGCTACAAACTTTACAAAAACTAAAGTTATAAAATTCAGACAAGTACACAGTAAAGCCAGGAGAGCTCAGTCAGTACAATAACACTGAGTCCCATTCAGAACTCTATCTAACAGGTATTTGGGATCTTCCCCCAGGGTAAGAATAGCGACAGCTTGAAGATGACCAATCATGCCCACATATTATCAAGTTAAGAATACAAGGAATTGTACCTCCATAAACATTCAAGCTCAGGAACAACTCTAAATTTACACAATAAAATACCATCACATTTCCAGACTAATTCTTTCAGTGCTACAATCCAACATAACACCTGTCTGCAATGCACCATGACAAAAATAAAATAATCACTTGTTGATCTTTAAAAGTCCACCATGGATACTCTAAACAAAACACACACACACAAAGGGAACTGCATCAATGCAAAGATGCTCATACCACATTTCACAAAATTATCAAAACTGGTTCAAGAGTTAAAGATGGCTGTCTTCTGGAATGTAGCAACATGCAGTCTGGTAGGTAATAGTTTATGTTTCAAACAAGCTTACTGCCTAAACCGATTAATATCTACCAGACAACACATCCAAAAAAGATACCCATCTGCATATTCATTGCTGTAAGAACCTCACATCTCATCTAGTTCAAAAGTTAAAAGGTGGGAAAAACAAAAAAGTGAGCAGATAGGCTGATAGCATATGCATATCTTTCCTTTTCAGAAATTACAGTAGGATAAACAAAACATACACCAGAATAATATCTGACTGTACAAACCTGGAGGAGGGGGTGGAGGTGGAGCAGCAGCAGCTGCTGCCGCACGCACACGTGCACGTGTTACACGGACTCTGGTAACCATATTGACAGGAGTAGGTGGTTGGTCATACTGGCCTGTCTGATCATAGCTGGAAAGTGTTTGTTGCTGCTGCACATCAAACTGCTGTGTTTGCTGTTCATATAATTGCTGCTGCTGTTGTTGCTGGTAAGCTTGGCTTGCTGTTGCTTCACTGTATTCACTATTACCATACATATCAGACCTGTAATATGGGCACCTAAGGTTTATAATTCATTACGCATCCATTATATTACAGAATGTCCACTACCTGGCATAGTAATATCAATACTTCCACATCTCATATTCATCTAACTGATGGTAAGAAATTAAAACATATAGAAGAAGAATGACCACTGGTGGAATGAAGTTTGTACCTAGTTTCATGAATATATCCAAAATGGTTATAAAGCTATTAAGTGGAGACACACAAACACATGGACATGATGCAACATAAGCTTTATGAAGTAATAAAATTAAGCAGAAACTGGAAATAAAAAACAAGGAAAAGAATTCCTGACATGCCCTGTATGCAGTGGGGTGGCAGGCTGATTGCTGTAGGGGGTGTAAGGGGTGTATGGCTCCTGCAATTCTGTTCCACTTCCATCTAGTGGTGTCATTGGAGTCATTGGTGACTCATATTCTGGTGGTGGAGGATCATCCATCCGAATTCGCTTCCCTCCTCGTCGCTGCATCCTAGGTGTCTGTTACTATAATCACCTGAAAACACAAAACACTACAGACTTAAAATATTTATAAAAAAACTCTTTTTCATGCCACATTGACTTGGTTCAGTTACAGTCTGCAGTGTCAAGTGATATGCATTCAAATGCAACAATCCTCAATCTGGCAACCACATCACTATTCTTATGACTGGGTTATGTTACTACGATGCACTAAAAATACCTTTGCATTTTTATAAGTTTCACTTCCACAATGTTCTCACATACTTATACTATTTTTACTGAAGTATATGTATACAACTATTCATACAGTACTGACTTCTTTGTGTAGCAAGCCCTAACCAGAATGGGCTTTTTAAAAATGAAAGGTAGTCATGGGCACTACTTCTACTAGCCGAAAATACTTTGATTCTGAGGTTTAAATATTCCATTCATACCTGATCTGTATAAAACAAGTTTCCCGACAAACTTTATCCCCCACAAAGGAAACAAGAAAGATATAGAGGCAGGTAATTGAGGACAAAAGAATATTCGAAGTTCTCCCACAAAGCTTTGGACAATAAAAAAGGTTACAAATATGATTACGCACTTCTTGCAAATCAAGTACACATAATAAAGTATAAAATCATTATCCACACTCAATATTGTATACCTAATTTAGAAATGTTACAATTTTGTTGCGACTTAACATCAACACAGCACCATTACCGCTCAAACCAGGGATACTAGTATAGCTACAGGTCGTAGCTTGGAATTGACCGAAAAAATTTCAGCTGCCCAAAGTTAACGTTTGCCATCAGAGCGCACGCAGTACGATATAAACTCAATGTTCTACAACGTAATGTCTAAATTAAACTAAATTATAAACCACAGAATTAAACAAACGCAGAAGCCAAATCCGAGAATTAATAGACGAGAACGCCGAAAATGACATACAAATTAAACGTGTGTAGGCTTCCTATTAGATTTACTTCGTGTCATTTTATATACTTTGTGCATACTGCCTGAAACAAATCCTATTATGTGTGCAGTAATTCGTCATAGACTGATGTGCAGGTGCCTACCTAATGCAAATGAACCAAGAACTGACCACCCAGAAAGCCTAAATTTTATGCAGAGACAGATGTGTCTACCCTAACAATCTAACCTAGCCCAACAGATATATACGCGGGGTCAAATGTGTAAATATCAAACTTTAAACCAAGAACTGAATACAGACAATTACATTGTATTTGAAATTCTGAATACAATGCCAACACCAACGTCGATTAGTCCACCAACAATAAAGCAAACGTGGGATATAACATTGAATTTAGACCAACAACAAAACCCCTCAATGATGCCACCACCATATAAAAATTAAAAAAAATGTTTAAAATTGCTAACCACTGGCTTTAAAGATATTCGATGGGTGTTATTCTAAATACAACAATTTCCTCTTTCCTTTTTATGGGCTATTTGGTAAAACTTCTTAAAAATCTGAAATCTCGTAAAAACCAATGTTTTGCAGAAATCTACTGACAAGTCTGCATAGCATTATAATTAAAAAAACCAATATGAACATCTTTCTTCACCATAAGAACCTCAAATTTAATATCCTAGTCATCACCCTCTTTACTTTCTTGACCCATGCTTGTCCGAAATAGGATTCTACTACTGCTAATGATAGGATGATGGTGAGGAAGACAGTAGACTGACATACAGCCAAACTGTGAATGGAGCCTTGTGCTGTGTTTATGCCAAAGCCCAAACTTATGCAGAGATGAAGACTCAGGTCTGGCTTGAGACTGCAACTTAGATCCACTACATGAGAATCTTAATTCTCAGCCTTAATCCACCATATTTACTTTTTAAGTTATCAAGAAACAGAAAACAAACAAGCAGGTGACATATTACAGAAGGAAGTCATCCTTGAAATGCAATGTGTAAAAACATTTCAACACCAAATAATTAAATCAAGACAATTATAAATACATATTCAGAACATGCAGTAATAAAAATATTGTTAAAATTATATTTATAAAACAACATACCTCTTGTTACACTATATAGGTCCCATTAGTCATGTTTGCCAGGTCATGGATTGACTGCAGGATGCTAAGATGACATATCTGAGAATCATAATAGGAATAACCAAGGAGACACTACTAAAGGGAATAAGTGACAGCCCTTTACGTAAAGTAATGCAGAAATCAAAATCTGCAAACTTTCATGGACCTTTGTAGCTACTCGTGTTTCCATTCTTTGGTAATGACATCGTATTGTACAGAGTTGGAGTGCCAAAATTTTAGGTAAGTTGGCTCTTTTTACCTTCAAAGTTAAATTGAATGAACACAAGCCTAGCACCAACATATATAATTCTGGATCATGACCATGCACATCAATCAGAATGTGGATTTTCCCACTCAAACCTATGTTGGCGGCAGACCACAGTTCAGCCACTCCACCTTGAACACCAAACAGCCACATCCTCCTGAACATGAGGAACTCACATTGTCATCATCGAAGAACAGAAACAAGATATACAGAAATTGAGACTGGAATGGTTTTGCTAGGTTATGTGAATGAATGACAACACAAGGTAAGAATAGCTTTAAACATGAAAATATGTTAAAATGATGTATATATACATACCAAGAATAAGGCAGAGCACCACTCAGAAGAGGATACAAGGAAACAAATACATGAGAAAAGGTCTGAAAATACAGAAAATATCAGAAACGGATATGCAAAAATGAACAACAAAATCACAACAGGATGTGACCATGGATGATGATGATGATGGGGCTTAGAAACTTATAAAACAACTAGCAATAATAAAAAAAGTTTATATTATTACAATCTACATTAAAAACAGATGCTTAGAAAGTTCACATAATACACTGTATTGATTAAATGAAATGGTAGCATGTGCCCAGGACTGCCATGGATAACTCAATATTTGGATAATGATGTAATTTGTATTTAAATTAAACTAACACTGCATTTTCACCACAAAATCATTTCATCATAAAATGAATGCTCACTCAACAGAAGATTCATATATTACCGTTAACCCTTCAAGACTTTTAAATGTCCTTCAAGTGCACGGCAGGTCTAAAAAAAGAAAACAGGTAACATGCACCATTAAAACAGCAAAACGAAACCCACCAACTTTAACTGCTTATTATTTAGAGTACAATGGCTCTCATTAAATAAAATTTAATATAATTAACAGCAATTTCTGCTCAATTCAGCATACTCTCATACAAAGTTGAAACTAGGTGCCAAATTATTTAATGTTTCATGATATTATCCAATTGCCATAAAAACTTCTCAGATCATAGAACCAAAATGTGTCACTCAGGATTACTATATGCATTTATTTTAAATGTACTTTCAATAAAAACATTTGTTGTTCTGATTGAAAATGCTAGTGGTACTCACATTAACACTCAGCTGTGTTAAACATTAAATCCTTCATACCTAAGGAAACAAACTTACACTTTCATTGGATATAAAAAGGTACAATAGAGCATGAAGCCTGAAACAAGTTATCTTGGCAACTCCTGTGCTAGAGTGATAATCATGTGGTTGGGCACACACTAACCATCACATTTCCACGTGCCTGAGCAGCATCAAGCCTTTGTTCTTCTTCATTGATAAAGACATTGCGAATGCAACCAACATAGAACTCCCTTGTCTGCAGCCCACGGAGACGTCGTTGAGGAAGCGTACGATTGAAGTCACCTATGATGAGGGAGTCACGGGTGTCGGTTGATGATGAA
>NW_019060118.1:0-74389 GCF_000696155.1 Zootermopsis nevadensis | reverse complement strand
ATGCCAGGCTCCACAGATGTCTTGTCCACTGACAGTGTCACCACATTCTTTGACTTTACAGCTAAAGAGTGAAAAAATGTATTAATGCACAAAAAAAGATTGGGCATGTTGAAAGGGAATGAGCAATTTTTCAGCACAAATTCAAACACCAACCATACTGATACTGGTGATAACAGGGACTAAAAGTTTTAACTATCTCCAACGGCATGTCACTCATACCATGTATCATGAAGAACAGACATCCATACAGAAGCATGATGACATAATTCTAACATTCCTTACAAAAAAGGAAACAGACTGAGAAATGTAGAATGTAACTTAAGAGTCTACTAAGGAAATGGGATGAAGTCTTTTAGACAGTAACTTAAGATTAACATGTAGGCTAACTTTTGTAAAGAAAATCATTAGATTTAAAAATGATATCAGGCTAAATATGGTAGAAAGTGAGAAAAATAATCTAAAATATATATTAATGTTGAGCATTTATTTGGGAGGGAGGGGGTCATTTTATAGATGCAAGTTTTCATACCTTGAATTGTGTGCCAGTTTCCATCACAGAAGTAATGCTCATGTGGTGGTGTGTACTGGGCTGATATGGCCCCTTTGCCATTGTCAACACTAAACTTCAGAACACCATTCACCATCTGAAGCAGCAGGAAGTCCCGCCGACCATGCACTGACAGCAGGACTCCAGAAGTCTTGCGAGGACGGATATCCAACTTTATGTCAATCACAACACCCACCCGGAAACTGGGATCTGGGAAAAGAAACATCAAAAAAGTCAGTATATGCATCTGGTTTAAAAAAACAAAACAATGTTATCATCATTTTATGTCAATGCTAGCTGAACGCTATTGGGTAGTTAGTTAATATATGTATCACACTGATTCCTCTTGAAGAAGCATGAAAGAAAGCAAGCATTTCTTTGGAAGCTTTTACAGGTTTCTAATTTTGTGGGTATTGTATTCTGTGTCTTTAAATGGTATTCTAGCAACCCATTACTGTAGCTTTTGCAGTGCTGTATTCTCTGGATTTTGGGGAGAAATTGATATGAATTTTTATTTTGCATTAAAATATAGTCTATTGTGTAATTAAAAATTCCTAGCAATTCATTGTTATAGCTTGTACAACACTGTAGTTTCTGGATTTTTGGCAGCAACCTGGATGGATTCTGATGCTGCATGGAACAGTGTTAAAATTCAGTGTACTGTGCACCTGATGGTTCAAGTTCCACTGCCATACAACTCCAAACTCTGTGAAGGAAAAATCCCTTTCCTGAAACACAGCATTTATACTTACTGGGGAAAATCAGACACAAGAAGTTCGTGGGCTCAAATCCACTATCAACTAAAAAATGTGATCATATCTACATAAAGTGAATGATTAGTCCAAGAATCATCTTTTAAACTCTTCAATGTCCATATTATCCTACCCATGCTTTTGTCTCCCAACTGATCTCATCCCTTGAGGTTTCTCAACTATAATTTTGTGTGTATTAAATGTTTCACTCATGTATATATATCCAAGATATTTCATCCTTCATGATGAAATCAAATCAAATATGCCACAGCTGTCTCCACTCTAGTCCATACCTCATCACACAACATAATTACCTTTTAATATTCTATGCAAAATAAATCTTGCAGTTTATAAAGCACTAGCAAAATAATGTACCTTACATCCAACCTTTATTTTGTAGAATACCTCCCACATTTCCTAAACAATCTAAAATACATATAGTTCATAATGTAAACTCACCCAACAAATTTGGTCTTGCTATATCATATTCTATTTTTGACCCCCTTTCCCCCCATTCTGACCATCCTCTTTATTGATTTAAAAAATGAGGAATCATTACAAAAAATATATCTAAAGAATGACATTTTTGTAATGGAACTTGCACAACAGATGAGAACACAGAGGCATGACATTTGTGCCCAATGACTACCAAATGGTGAGTCAAGAAATATCTGCAGTTGGATCCAGAACTCTGGTTATAATGGACAACTTGAATCTCACTTTGCATTTTCAGACTGTGTAACTTGTATTCGTTTTTCATTTCAACACAATAAAATAAGACATATTACTGGTTTTGTAATACCCAGTATGACAGATATTACTTACGTGCTACAATTTGACCCCCTGTGTGTGGGAAGAAAACGCCTGGTTCTACCTTGTCAGAGCATGGTATGACTCCTACAGAATGACGAAGATCACTCATATGTTTTGAATTTAACTGAATATTTTGCAGACAGCCTACAAATGACCCATTTGTATTCTACAAAAGAAAAGCATAAAATTACAACACTAATTAATAAAACACAATTCAGAGACCAGGGATCTATATCCACATAGAACAGAGGTTCTTAATCATTTTCTTTAAACTCATCCCCCGAAGCCTGAGATACCTCCAATGAACCTTACCCTTTCTCATATATTTTCTCCTTATGAACTAAAATTCAGCACACATACGCTGTGAAAATAAATTATCAATTACTGTTTTCTGAAATACCAGAATGTTGTTTTGCCTTTAGAGAAATGAAATATCACATCATAGGAACAGACTTAGTTCAAGCTCCAGAAATATTTATGGTAATTCTTGCATTACCTAATTTCACTGATACAGTTAAATGGTTTGAAATAACCATTACCTATTGGTTTTTGAGGTTGACAGACACAATCCAGATAGCACTGCAAAATAGTGAATTCTTATTCCAAAACAACTTTAAAATTTTAAAAATATTTTTTTGCATTTCAGGAAACTCCTTGTTTTGTTAAGGGCTTATAAACATGTCTTAATTCACTAACTGATTCCCCATAAATAACAACCTCTCCTATCTAAGAACCCTGATTTGTGTAATGTTATATTGTCATATGAGAACATACTACTTTACCTCTTGGGATACACATATTAGTATGAGCAAACCACAGTAGAATTCTGAAGCTTTCAAATATAAGGCTTGTATATGGTATGAACGAGTATATTCTTCAGAGCAGGCTTCCAAAATTCAGGCACATCAAATCTGGGCAAATACAGTAAGTCACTAAAAACATATAAATGTGGAGAATGAACTTACCTTGATGTTGAACTTTGCATCATTGGATACATTTGGTGAAATTCCACCAATATAATATGGTGACACAATGTTGATTGACTTGGTCATACCCTTTGAAGAACCCTCTCCTGCATTCTCACCATCAATGATCAGTTTTCCACTGGTGTGTACACGACTAAAAACAACTGAGTGCCACTGCCCATCATTGTTTGCTTTCTCACTCACAATTAATGTAGCTCCTGAGCCACAGTTAAACCCATAGTGTACCTGAAATGTAGTAATAAGAGTTTGTATTCTTCTAACAAATAAATAAAAGACTTGGTGCTGCTTGAAATTTAATGTTACACCATTCTCCATGACATAATTCCACACATTTTACTAAAATTTCGAACTGAAAATGTTAGTGTAATGGCAAATTGTGATTACTACAATGTGTCTCTTACCTTGCCACCCTTCATATACAAGGCTATGAAGTCAATGTGGCGATCATCTTCTACATAAAACATAATGCCTTCTTCAGAGAAAGTCTTGAATTCAAGAGAGAACTCATACTTCATCCTAATACGACCTGAGTTAGCACCATATTCTTGTCGACTGCCAACAACAGTTCCTGTTAACCCACATTTCAAAGTTATTAGCTTTCCAATACCATAATTATAATGCTGGGCGTAACATCTGTTGTCACCTTTCAATTACCAGGATGCATGTCTTGTGTTCCACCTCAAGCAATAACAGATGGATATGGGACAAATCAATAGGTTGGTCCACTTCGTAATTTTAAATATTGGAAGCAGGGAGATGTAGGTTATGAATAAAGCATTCTGCATGTTATGAGACAGAATAACTAAGATATTATGAATTCTTTGAATGAATTTCATAAGATGAACAAATAATGAGGTGGTAATGTTCTCTATCCGCCCACATGCTTTATGTCCAAAGCTAGTAAACAAATTTAAATGAAAATTTGTACTGAGAATCTACACTAATAGCTGTCACACAAATTTAATTTTATTCATACAGCTTCACTATAACACCTTTTGTACATGAAAGGCAAATGAGAATTTACTTATTTTCTCAAAAACAAATAGGTACAAGGCACAAATACAGATCTCATTAAGATGTGCTACTTTAATTTTAAACATTTTTGAATAACCTGAATATTTAAGAAAATACAAAATAAATTTCCTCTGACTCAGTGAAATATGACTAGTTTGCAAAAGTAATTTTTATACTTGCAATGAATGAATATTTGGGCAAGTGGAAAATTAAAAATAAGTTTGGCTTAAATGGCTGTTTCTTTGGAGTACATAAAGTTATCACAAAATACAACTGATTTTTCAACCTTCCTAGCCTATGCTATACATGGAAACACAATTTCAGAAATAGACCCCTTCACCTTCAAGCAATCATGAGGCACATTCCATTACGTCCAATAACCTGATGACAGTCAGAAGACTCCAGCATTTAAAAAATTATTCAACACTATTACAAAGTAGGATTTGATGTTTTTATGGCAGTGAATCTGAAGATGGCTGTCATCATCAGGGTAATGATGATGCAGGCAGCAAGGACCTATGAAACATTGGATAAATTCTACCAGACTACATGGTGCAACAGCCCAGAAGTCAGCCATCCTCACAGTCTCAGAGTTTTGATTTTGTCACCGTTGAAGTTTCAAGATGGCAAAAAGAAAACATTTAACAAAAAAATTTACATACCAAATCTGAAGCCACTTGCAGAAGAAACAGCAGTGTCACTCACTGGCTCCAATGGGAGAAGGCATTTGCCAGCTGGCGTAGGGGCAGGTGTTGGTAAAGTTGAGGATGGCAATGCTGTCTCCTCACCAGGTTTACCAACATCAGGTTCTCCTGAAAATGTATATATTTCTTAAATATTTCCTGTATGTAGTCATGTCTGATGGTTTCAATAATCTCTGTATATTGAGATGCTGAAGACAACCATGACTACTGTGTTTCTTAATAAAACAAACTAAACTTGTGGGACTATGGGTCTCTGATCAGAATCATACGAAACACTTTATAAATCTTATGATGCTTACTTTCTATGCTTCCATCTACACAGACAGGTTGGCATACATTTAAGTTAATAATTACCGAAATTATCAATATATTTCTGTGCATAATTACACAGCAGCAGAGATATTCCCCATGGTTTAAAGCAGACACATATAACCTAAAAGATTCAGACCACTGACATGTTTCTAATTTTTAACATAAATTGGCTCCAATAAAATTTGTATGTATGTTTATAATCTATCTCCATTATAAATTTCATATACTGACTTGTATTCATTATTAATTAATGTCATCAAACGGAAAGCTAAACGTAACATTTTGTGCTCTTGCTATAACGTAATACTTTCTATAAAAATTACCTGTACAAAAGCTGCATATTTTTCTAAGGTCTACCTCATCACAAAACATAGGGCCATACATTAGGTGGCTCTAGTATCGTTTTATGTCAAAAATGTATATAGTTAATTTAATGACTAGAGAATGTGAATATATAAGAGAGCTAACTTCCAAGATATGCTGTTCATAGTTTCATGAAAACCTCATCATTTAATTTAAAATAATTGTGGAATCAGAAACATGAAGCTGACATCTTATACCCATCTTTTCTTACAAAGTAAAAACAGCATTAGTCTACAATGAAATATTCTTAGTAGAAATGCTATAAAGTGGTTTGACTACACTGAAGTCATACCTGTTGGAAATGGTTTAATAGTGATAGGTCTTTCTGGGACACTGGTGCTGAATTCTGGCTCAGGTATAATGGGAAGATCATCTTCTTTGGGAATTGTTGGTGCTAAAATTACAAATAAAATTATGGTCATACAAAACTTAGGACACAGATAATGATCATTCAAAACATGTTGCAGAACTGGCAAATCTTAAAACACACACACCACATTCTGGTTTATTGCATTTCATACAGAGATGTTGCTTTTACTGTTTGGGGTTCTAGTATTAACATCTGTCCCTTTCCATCCAGTATGGAGGTAGACTCTACAACATATTCTATTCCGCTACGTCCGATGTTAAGTTCAACTTGACACACAAATTCAGTTTTTCTTTGGTCTTATGCTCTGTACTCCCCCCCCCCCCCCAAAAAAAAAGACTGACTAAGATTTATGAAGTGTATTGCACTGTAGTAAATATTTAATATATTTAATTAAACAATATAATTAATAAAATTGGTGACATTCAGGATACAGTGGTACAGACATGTTACACAAGGGTAAAAACATGATCTTTTGAGACCACAAAAATCAAGATACTGTATAAATGCCTACTGGAAAGATCAAGGAATAAATCAAAAGATTACATGAAGGGAGAAGAACAAAATGCAGTACAGAAAGAAGAGCACATATGACAGGATCGAGAATAAAGAAGAAAGTTCTGTCAGAGAAGCATACTGCCTCCAACATCAGGGCTGATAGGTTTATCATGCATAGTGATCTATATTACAATTAGCCTGCAGCACATACCTGAAGGCCTGCTTGGTGTTACAGTTGCCTGATCAGCTGAAGGACATTTCCCTAGGATGGCACCTCTTCTGTCAGTTGCATTGGCAAAGTTAATAAACACACCATTCACAGTGGCATCTCCAATGCAGCCAATGAATGGATTCGTAGTTGCTACTGTGCCAGGGAATGCTACCTGCTCACGGGGCAAGCCACCAAAGTAGTAGTTTCCATACAGGAAATGGAGGGGCGCCGGTTCTGAATCCGTCCTGCGAACAAAAATGTAAATATATTCTTCTCTAAAAGTTCCTGGAAATGGCTGATTCATTATATCACAATTATGTTGAACATGTCTATTGCCTAAGATACAGTTAACATACTAAATGTAAAGGGTTGCCACTGCTCATAAATACATGTGAGAATTCTCAGTTCAGTATACTCACATGACAGTATCAAAGTCATCAATGTCAAGGCGAAGGCCAGTGTTGTTGTGTGTGGCAGTAACAACATGCCACTGATTATCATCATAGCGAGTGCCAGTACTAGTGACCAGCTCCTCCCCCTGACTGCGCATCACTAAACCTCCGTCAATCAGTGCCAGGGACACAGCAGCATTACCGTGGTGGTCTGACCCATAAAACAGCAGTCCTGAGCTGGCAGATGTCTTGAATTTAAGGTTCAGCTGCAGAAAGTTGTCTGCTGATCCATTGGGCCATCGCACATAACCAGGGTTGGAGGCATCAAATGCAACTGAGCTAGCAAACTGAAAAGTGAAATATCATATGTTACATCATATATAACTGGTATACTCTTTTATAAAGCTATTTCAGATATGGTGGCAAAAAGAGATACTAACTAGGCTCCTGCAAATCTTATGTATATACCCCACATTCATTACAAACTGTATAAATAGCTCTCAGTTACTATATACTGCAATGGGAAATCCAAAACTATTAAGTAAATTCACTTCACCTGTATTGGACAACCAGGTGTGACTCCAAAAGCTTCTACATTCTGACTCAGGTCTACAGGTGTTCCATCAATCTGTACTTCATCAATGCAGCCTTCAAATCCAACATGAGTGACAGGTCTGAAAGGCAATTGTCCTGGATAGCCACCAAAATAGAAGTGCTCTGAGACCTGAAAGACACAAAAAAGTGTTGTACATCACAGCTTGTAGCTACAGGTAAAACACATTACCCACTTCAGGTAATTTAATGGACTCAGTATAAATTCAGCAGATCACATTCTAGTTTGGTATTGGACTTTTAAATTAAATACAAAAACATGTAAAGAAAGACCTTAAGGTATCAGACGTTCATATTAGGATTCAAAGGACAGTTTCACTGATATTTGGCCTAACATATGAAAAATATTACACTTAAGTTCAGTGTCTGAATAAATTTAAGAACTTTATAATTACTAAAACCAAATAAACTAAATCTAGCATGTTAGAATTTTCAAATGTATGCTACAGAAAGACAGTGATGTCAGTGACAATATTACTTACTCAGATTAGTGAAGACACATTCATAAAGTAAGAAACAGCAGCTCTATATTCAGGCTATGGGCAAAACACATTATTTCAGAATATTGCTATTACACTGAAATTAAGAGTGAACTCTATTAGTGACTCAGAATATTATGTTGCATGCAATAATACACTGACCTGCAGCTGTGTAGATGTTTTGGATGCACTGCCTTGAAACTCTGGGATACCATCAATTTTAAGCACACCTTTCTCCTTTTCTCTCACAGCTTCAACTAAGTGCCACTTGTCATCGTTGTAAGTGTTTTGTGATGTTATTTGGAGCAGTCCATGACCAAGGTCATACTGTAATACACATCAGAATATGGAACATATCAGTTAAGTTTCCATAATATAAAATTTCTGCTAAGAAAACTAAAATAGACAACTAATCAAGCAAGTATTTCCTTCTAGGCAGTTGTTTATCTAGGACTTCATCTTGAGTGTGAAATGTGATTTTTTTAAAGAATCGGTTCATAAGAACCAAATATTTATGGAACTAATTCCTGTAATAGAATACCTTAAAAAGCACATTGTCTTTCTGTATGCATGTAGCAACTTGATAACAGGTGGGCAGATTTTAAGAAAAATTGTCAAGCCATTTCACTGTGGCTGAGTTCAGTTAACAATAACAGACACTTTGCATAAAGCTGTACATGCATTTGTTTCCTGGTTGGATAATGACATTAACCTCAATGGTGTCATCACCAGTTATGACATATTAACCTGATGTCATCCTTAATTATGACATCATCAACCTGATGTCACAAAAAATGATGGCATATGTAACCAACCAGACCAGCACCACATTCCTCTTCACACAAATATCACTGACTCCAAATATTGTCAGAAATTTTACAAATTTCAACAAACAAGAACTGATATTACTATTGTTTTCTTTTTACGTGGTTTCCGGACTATGAGCAGTGTTCTCCAGTGTTTCATCTGACATAAGTCAAATCCTGGTGAACATACAGAATTGTCACTCTATGTGTATGTTTCCTAATTTCTGTCTTGTGATACAAAATATTTAAAAAAGAAGGTTTGAAGCTGTGAACTCCCTTCTAAATATACCACTGTCAAACATGCATGTTGTTTCAAGGTAAGAGACAATATATCCCTTCAGATGGTTCTGGGTTCAACCTGTCACCTCTGTTGAAATTGAAGTATTTAAGAATGAGGATTTGGAGCCCACATTAAAATTTACATCTCCTCTGCAGCATTTGTTCTCTCCATGCAACACAGCACTTTTGCTGTGCCAGGCAACACGAGTATGGGGATGCCAATATGGATACATCTGAAGGTGTTAATCAGAAACAAGTATGACTGATTATGAAACAGTTAGGCCAGAAATGAATGACAAAGAAATCCACACTGCACAACCCCATTACACTCAAAGGAATGGAGGCAATTATTGGTATCTTGGGAAAACTATACAAATCCATCAGGTTGGTCACAATTATTGGAAGAGTCCCAAGATCACATTATGTTAAACAGATAATCTACAGTGTTTGGAGACATGAGGAGATTTTACAAAAGTTGTCTTCAATTTTGGTTAAAAATAGAAACTTAAGGGATGATGGCACATGAAACACATGACAAGTATGCAGTGACACATGTCAAGTAACTATTTTTTTGTGTGAAATAACAAGTAAAATCTTTGATTACTGTCTGTCTGAACAGGGATGTGATATGGTTAAATTAAATGCCATACCTGGTATACAATATTACCCTCTTGCAATTCCACTGACAAAAATGTTTGTCCCTTTCCAGCAAGAAACAGCAATCCATCTTGTGCTCTAGTCTTGAATTTCAGCTGCACATCAGAACGCTCACGCATGCGATATGGTCTGCTAATCACTATGGCATAGCCATTTCCATCAAAACGATATCCAGTGCTGGGTTGCAAGTTTACAAGCTTATCTCTGAAAAACAGAAAGTGAACTATCTCTATTCTTCTTCTTCAATCCTAAAGTAATTTTAAAACATAAATTCAACTTTTATTACCAAACACCAGGAATTATTTTATTACCATACTAAAAGCCCCTTTCTGAATCTGAACCTTTATCTTATGTGCAAAACCAGACATTCTTTGAAAGATGCACATATGCATTTGTTTCTCATTCTAATTTGAAACTTAAAAATATCGAAACAATTCTTAAAAAGAAAACACAGAAATTGTGAAGATTTTTTCCCCTCTCCTTTCTATCTGCAGCACATGACAGCAAGTGGTAAGATGGCATTGCCTTGCAAGTCTCTGATATGGCAGCAAAGGCAAACATCTGTCTCCAAAGGAATCAAACCCCAGTCTTCCATTCTTCAGTGCTCACTTTACTGACCAATAACAAAATATTTTTAAATGTGCCATTAATTTAGGTGTTAATGACATTTACGTCCTCCCAAAAGCATATCCTATACAGGTAGGACTCGGTTTATGCCAGGGTTAGGTTCCTGAGATTTCTGGCGTAAAATGAAGCAAACATATGTAAATACATTAGGTTCCGTTCCAAGATTTTCAGTAATCAACATACAATACTTGAAAAATGTTTTATTTTATGAAATTTATGCATTGAAAATTGTATAATGTTTAAGAAAAAGGAAGCAAATTTACTGCTTTAAAAACGATAGAATAGACGTCTGTTTGGTTTTATTCTTTTCTGATAATAAGTTATAGTATGGCTGTAGAACCGTATCAATTCCACAATTAATGTAATTTGCTTTTTTCATTGCATTTTAAATTCCGTTTTTGTTTAATTATTTACATTTTATGCCGTAGTTTATCATTTAGTAATATAGTTTTATTACAATGTTGGGACCATCTGTGTCTAGGAAGTCGGGCAGAGTCATGACTCATCACACCCTCCAATCATGATCTATGAGAGGAGCAAAAGTGAAGCTGCATAAACTGAATCCTACCTGTATTTAAAATTTGAAATCTTACCTTCAGACATGTATACAAATTCCTCACCTCTCAATGGCACCAACATTGTTCTCTGCATCCACAAAGTTCCAGAGGGAAACTGGGGTGTCACCTAACACCAGTTCCTCAATTTGTCCCTCAAAGGCCTGGTACTTGATCTCTGGCTGCATGCCGAAGTATACTGGGAATCCGCCAACAAAAAGTCTGGACAATTCTTGATCTAAGTTAAAGATAGAGGAAGTGCCAGGAAGTACCACCTCATTGACATACTTCTTCTCTTGACCATCAGCTACCTCTTCTCGTATGATCAGCTGAACTTTCTTTCCTGTCCTGAAAGAAACATAAATGAAATAAAGTAAAGCAACATTACAGCACACTTCGCAAATTAACACACATACGATTAATCCCTCATAAAAATTCCATGTACATAATATAAGAATTTTCAGTTTGAAGTATTTTACTGTGTTGAGCATTTTTGTAATCAAGTAGTATATTTTAAGAATACACATTTTCTTCTTTTACAGTTTGATCCAATTCTTAGTATGAAAATTTAAAGATAAGCAATGAATTATACATATGTCATTCATTCTGATCACATAGTGTAACAGTCTCTCTGGCACAGTGGAATTCCAGAATCCACAGCAGTGTTTAAACACTTTATGTACGAATCATCAAAAGTTGCCCTGTGTCCAGCTAGATTACAAAGAATGGCATCATTTACTGCCGACCATAGGTAGATTCCTTATTTCTAATTAACTGCATACAATTCCAATTTTAAAAAGATGATTATCAGGTACACTGAAGAATACAGTGAACGTATGCAATCCAGGAAATACAGTGGTTCTGGGACTTATGGAAGATGTACACAATTAAGAAACCTAAAAATGAAAATCAGCTAAATTAGCAAGAATGACTGATGCAAAGACAACATGGACATTTGCAGCTGTTGGTGGACAGAGAACTCATGATATAGTGGTGGGTTGCTTGTCCCACCCAGCATGACATGTGTTCTAGTTGTGGATGAATGAAATTATCTCTAGGTATGAAGGACAGTTACAAATATGCTGAATAAACAGGTGTAAACAGTCAACAAGGAGTGGTCCTCCAGCTTCAAGGTTGCCATGAAAACTAGCATATTACAAAATGTCACAAAGGGCCTCAGAACTGGACTCTTCAGAATATGGTACCAAACTACTGAAGGTTTCCTAAAAAGCAGGGAATATATAACCAGAGGAACTATCAATTTATCAATAAAGATCCTATATCATAGAGTTTGTAAGTCAGTTAGCAGATAAAAAGATGACTCAAACTTTGTTAAATATTAAAATAAAATGTAAAATGGCCATGGATTGCAACAGTAAGTTGGCATAGTGCAATATTTTAAAAAATAAGCAGTCAGATAGGCCAAAGTTCATACTTACCGCTCAATGATGGCCTGATACCATACATCATCAGATACAAACTTATCACTTATGATTTTCTGTACACCTGACCCAAGATCAATGGTAAGAACTGGGTAGCCATTCTCAGTCTGAAGTGCCAAGAAATCATCACTACGAACTCTACGCAATTTGTGGTGAGTGCCCTCCTCATTGCCAAGGTACAATAGAAACCCATTGGGTTTATTTGTCTTGAAGTACAGAGACACTTTGGTAGAAGTGGCCAGCTCTGGCAGGCTCTCTGGGTTACGCAGCTCCAGTGCTGTGTTCTGGGAGAATGCCACTCCCACTTTGATCCTGTAACACATACACTTTGCTACCATTATGTTTTCTATGTCTTTTAACTCAAGATATGAGGATTTTCACAGCTGTAAAGATGTCAATGTTGGTCTTCTCAGTTGTGATGCCATGTGGACATTTTGCCGGAACATACTACCTCTAACTTCAGCCTTGAGACTAGTTGCTTCCATTCTAAGGTAATGAAAGTGTGTTTTAGTGAGTTGATTTGCTGATATGACACAGAACCTAATTGTTCCCATCTTCAAAGTAACTAAACACTGGCGTGGTTCTGATATTTATAGGTTCAATTCATAAGACAGTCAAGAATCTATACTCTGCTGGATGTGTGACCTATTGCCATATTTAAAAACAGAATAGAGTTCAATTTAGGGTTCATGCTATACTTGACTGATACGTCCAAAATAAAATTTGCTTCACAAGTTTTAGTGCAGAGCTTCTATACCAAATTTAATTAAAATCAATAAACAGGTTTTGGGATAAAACATGTGGACAGACATAACCATCCCATTATACAAGCACAACAGTGGAGAAATACATGCTCTGACTGAAGGCTATGTTGCCAGCAGGTCCATTTATAGGGCTAATTACAAAACATTTTTATGAAGGGCAACTGGAAGATACTTTGAAATTTATGCAGAAAATGAACACAAACTAAAGACCTCACCTGTTTGCCACATCTCTGGCCATTGATATTTTCTGTCTTAGGGCATCAATCTGGGCTTTGATATTACTGCCTGAAGTATCCAGATCAGCTCGCTGAATGCTGAGTTGATCTATCAGCTGATCAATGTCTGGCTTCACATTGTGCACTCGCTGAAGACTGTTGTTAGCCTGCAACATGAGTCAACATTATGTTATGTCATGCCATATCATCAGAGAATCTGGCATTATCCTTTAACAGCCACGTCAACTAATATAAGTCAGATGTATTTTCATCCATCTACACTGTAACATATCTACAGTTCCGTGTGTTGAAAACACATCTTAACTTTCTTAGTACCATGCCAGTACATGAAACTATCTCCTTCACTTCCACCCTAACTGTATTAGTTGATTAGATGATTTACAATTTGTTAAGCACTGTTCTATATTATCTACTTACATTATTTGACTTAAGTGTTTAAAACAATAAGTTCTATTATAGTTATTTGTTTTGTTGTTAAATGTGCATGTACTCAAGTTATATGTGTAGCCTGAAACACATTATCGTGAAACATATTCACCTGTGAAGTGAGTTTGCTGGTGTCTTCCACATCCCTGGGCAATTTGCGAGCCTGGTTTACCTGTTCTGGCAGATCATGCAGAATGTGTCGGATGCTGTTCAGAGCAGACTCTGCAATCTGATCTGCAGCATCGGACTGGTCCATTGCAACTATTGCCTCTGGTGCCTGAGACTCATATGGTATTCTTTGCAAAGCTCTAAAACAAACAATCTAGTCATAGACACAACGGTTTCAAACTTTGTTTGTTTCATCTTAAATGGTTTACATGAATACTTATTCATCCTTTATCATACAGGAATAAGGGATTTAAGACCCTGCACTAAAGGGCTGCTAGTCAGTCTGGGGTTAACAGTTTAGCTCTTTCCAAAGGGCCCAACAGATTAAGTTATATGGTTTCACCCAGTGATAGAAGCAAAACCAGCTTATGGAATGTTTTGTGTTTTTAAATTTTGAAACTAATAGATGAAGGAAAAATGCAGAATATGCATTAATTTAATGACACAGCTTCACAAGAAACTTTTAGAAAAATCTTATTTATTCACTTATATAATGTAATTACTAATTAATATATTTATTTACTGGCTTGGTTATTTGTAAACTTCTTAATTCATTCATTTGTCTATTATGTTTAATGCAACTGTTGATTAATTAACTAATTTGTTTCTTCATTCACAAAATTTGAATGCCTCTCTATATCTCTCTTAAGTGTACACACCTGTTGATGCGACTGTCCCCCTCGTTACTCTTGATGTTCATCTGTCGCACCTCCTCAACACTGTTCCTTGCTTTCTCTAGGTGTGGCATCAGTTCCCGTTGGGCCTGGTCCAATGTTCCCCGTGCGTTCTGGAGCAGTTCAGATGAGCGTGCTCCTGATTCACCTGTGCGTTCATCTAACCCCTGTGACATGTCTGTGGCATTCTCTGCAGCATGGCCTGCTTCTTGTGCAGCAGTATGGGCTTCCTGGATGGCTGTCTCAATGTTGCTGTAGGCATTGGCTGCATCAATGGCACTTCCTGAGGAAGTGTTGGACTCCTTGAACAAATCTTCCAATTCTTTGGCCTGGAATAAGTAAAAGGATCATACATGAAGAGTGTCTGAGAATACGGTGCTGAGGAGAATATGGAGGCCTATGAAAGAAAAAGTAAAAACGAAATGATTATGGGAAGAGACAACTTAGGACATGGGAGAATACATTAAAAATGGATGTTAGGGAAACACACTGTGAAGATGTGAACTGGACAGAACTGGCTCAGGAAAAGGTCCAGTTCAACAATACACAATACAATTTTAAATGAAAATAAAAAGATAATAATCATTGCCTTAAATGTCGTAACAAAACATTGTAAGGTTACATGAAAGCAGGAAATTAATGTGAAACATCCATAAATTTATTCATCATTGAATCCTAAAACACATATTCTAAAAAGCATTTATTTAACGGGAACAAATGTGACTCAGCACTTAGTATTGCTTATCAGTACTACCACTTATAATTGTAACTGTAATTATGCATGCACTAATTGTTTCTAATGTAAAAGAGATAGAGAAAAAGGTCTGAAAATTATAAAGGAAAACAGAGGTACAAATTGGCACACAGTGATAAACCTAAAGTGTACCTTGGCTTCAAGCTTCAGAGCGTGTTCTTCAGCTTTCCGCACTGGCTGCTGGACCTCAAACAACTCCAACTGATTCGTCTCCAGAGTCTCATTCAGCCTCTCTCTTGAGTCCTGTCCCTGCTGTGCTTCTTGGTATAGATTCTCAAATGCATCTCGTGCATCTCTAAGAAGCACGGATGCATTACTGAGCAGTCCTTTAGCATCCTCCAGAGTGTGGTTTGCCTCTTGGGTGATGTTCTTGACCTTATCTACAGTACTCATAACCTTGGAATTGCTGTTAGCATCATTCAGTGCCTGTGCATCATCGGCTTTGCCAACAGCATTTTCAGTATGGTTACGCAAATTATCAAGTTTTTCATCAAAGGTCTGAATCTTGGCACGCAGATCTTCAAATGCTTTGTTCTGGTTATGAACAGGAATAGAGAAGCTATCCATCTTGAGCAGAAGAGCATTAGCTTTGTCCAGCTCTGCCTCAGCCTCTCCTTTCCTCGAAGAGAAGTCTCGTTGCTGTATCTCCTGCAGGGATTTAGAGATTTTACAAGATTTGCCTGTTCAAATACGCATGCAGAAAAAAATTATTTTAAAGAAAGGTTATGCAAACATTCCTAACAGCATAAAATACATCGTGATTGCATTTGGTTTGGTGCTCAATAATTTAGGGGACTGTATAATACATGTATTATTAAATTATATAACTTTCATAAACAACTTTTCTGATGTGTGAACATTCAGGAAGGCAAACATAAAAGTAAATCATTCTGTACAAATATTAACAAGACTGCAAAGATGTGCTCCAATATGGAGTACAAATACTTTTCAAGTGAATTATTTGCAATTTTACATACTAAACTGACAGTAATGTTCATTTGTTATGTATACATATACCCCCCCCCCAAAAAAAAAAAAATTATTATTTAATAACAGAAGTCAATGGTAAGAAACCTCAAAATCTAAATCAGCCACACTTTCAAAGAGCTGCAGCTGGGTTAACATGTGCAGTACCTCAAGAATAGCCTGTGCTTCCTGAAGAGCAGAGTCAATCTGGGGGCTAGTACCACCTTCAAGTCTGAAAGCGAGGGTGCTTACATCACCCACAACTTGCAGAGCTCCAGCCACAGTGTTCCTCATCAGCTCCTCCACCTCTAGAGCACTTAAACGAACAGCGTCACCATCCTGGGGGACTTGCCTGCCTGATTCCATCACGTAGTTTGCCTGTGGTTAACAGATGGAGTAAGCATCTACCTTCAAATCATTATGAGGGGATACAAAATCAGATTAACTAAACATGAAGTTGTTTCTGTACCTAAGCACCAAATCCTAAAGGTGTATAGGAGAGTGGAGGTAAAGCTCCACACAAACTTGACTTCAGCATTAGATGGAGGTGGGTTTTATTCTCTTACCATTCCAACTCTCAGTACTAAACAGGCAGAGAGCTGAGTGGCTCCCTGAGATAGTCTGGGTGTGGTGCAGAAAGAAAAAATCCCCGCCCCTTTCAGGAATTCAACCCATGTCATAAAGTAGATATTTACTGACTAAACTGCCAGCTCCTGTTAAAGATCACTGGAATTGTTCAACTTATTTTAAGAATTTATTTTTATAAAATGAGCAAATGTTATCTTCCTATGAAATTTACATTTTAAGTGGTATGCCTGACAACCAAGCCTCTTCATCTCTCTCCCCCCTGATAGCTCCTGCTCCATAGGTTTTATCCATGCTCATCCATCCTTGTGTGTGACATTTTTCCTAACCTCTCGTTCCCATCATTTTCTAAAGGTTTGTCACAACGGTTACTTCATTATAGGAATATGGTATTGGACACTATTCATCATCTGAGGTATACTTGACTTATACACTATGTTTTGATAGTTAGGTCTACTCTTGTCTTCAGGTGATTGGTTGTCATTATACTGACAGATATTTATAACTTTTTAATTACTGTCAGTGACAATGGTTGGGACTGAACCTAGGATCTTTTGAATTCTTGGCTGATAGACCACTGAGATGCCCCAGAAATGGTTGTTGTTATAACACTACTTACGTTACACATTGAACTCACATCTAGGCTTGGTTGACTGATGGCCTTTTCATGCTAATGATAACTGACACCTCATACCTTTCTGTTTAGATTCTTTGCATCCTGCTCAAGACTCTCCAGCTCCTGTGTGATGGGACGCAGGTCCACAAGAAGGGGGTCCAGCAGCTTCACTTTGGGAGCTAGTTCACTGGCTGTTGAATTGATGTACAACAGGCGTTGATGAGTGAAGTAGCCCACAGCGATTGTCTGTAAGTTCAAACATATATTAGTTTACAGTAACAAAACAAAGTAATTAAAATAATTACAGCCATTTAATAAACAATGAATGTCACAGAGGAGTTGTTAGCACTTCTTGCATCATATGAGGGACATCCTGGGTCCAATTTCAGCACAGAAACTGGCTAGCCTGAATAGATATTCATGTTTTTCTTCAGTTCCTCCAGGAAAATGCTATGACAACACCTTAAATTAGGCCATGACCACTTCCTCCTATATCCTTCCCAAATCAAATATCTGCTCATTATATATTTGTTAACATTTCAGGATCTTACAGGGAGAAAGAGTTTCAGTGCTTTCTCACCTCAAACTCAATGGCAACTGGATCAATACGAGCTCTGAGCTGGTCTGTCACATCAAGCAGATCATGAATGCAGCTGTCACACTCAAAGCAACCCTCATCCTCCTTCAGAACCCAGCGATATGGACAGTGGTCACACTTCTCTCCAATCACACCTGGCAGACACTCACACTGACCCGTGTTTGGATTACAACCAAACCCAAGTGAGTAGTCAGTGTTGCATCCGCAAGCTGCAAGAATAAAAAATAAATAAATCCTGTTCTAAAAATGCAAATCACACAGTGAATTCCTGGTCTCCACATATCCAATGAAATGTCACTCTATTTCTAAATTCTTATAAACACGGCAATGAGCCATTAGGTTCCAAAAAAGGTAGGGAATTTCTTTGCCAGATGGATGACTACTAGTGTCTTAAGAAGGACTCTGCTCTATGGTGTTATTTTTAAAATCTTACTCTCCCTGAACGAAATAAAATACTGCAATCATTCTTCAGCTCATACTCATAACCCCTACCATTAATATTTGCCAAAAGCAAACAACGGCTGAAAAGGAGGCAGAGCAAAAACTGTATGTAGTAGTGGCAATTATGTATTGAAATTCAAAAGTGGCGGTGAGCTACATATGGCAAAAATGCAGTTCTTGACCTGAAAACTGCCGACGACTACTACATGAAATTAATGACGTAAAGTTTTAGAGCAACCACTGCATCTAACAGACAACCTCTTTCTTCAGTTTTGACTCCTTCACAAAATTGTTGTTTTCTACATGTTCCTACATTAATACTAAAGTCATCAATAATTGCCAACTTACATTACGTACTTCTATTCTATTAAATATTCCCTTAAATCTTCCTCAAGTACAGTGTATAAAGTGATAAATTTTAAACAAAATTAGTGAAATATTACAATCAGTCACAAAATACATATTTTCAGGGACTTATCTAATGTCCTCTTAGTTCCAAATGTTGAACTTACACACGCATCCATATGCACTGTAATTCCAGAAGCCAGCCTGACAACGTTCACACGTGCGACCTGTAACTCCTGGCCTGCATCGGCACTGTCCAGTTGTATCGTCACACTGTGAACTTTCAGATGCAAGCTGGCAATCACAGGCCAGGCATCCCTGTAACCAGAGTAACCATCACCCATCATTCCACAACATCATAATATCTCTTGTATATGTGTGTAGACCATAGATCCAGAAAAGTGGAAATTGTGCAACTAGACGTGTATAGATGAGTCATGTAGAGATATAAGCTATAAGTATGTAGTGTTCACACACCTGACAGGAGTTGAAGCCATAGTGCTCTGCCTGACACCGATCACACTTCTCCCCGACAACATTTTTATGACAGTGGCACTGCCCCGTATGACTGTCACACTCGCTTGTACCACACGTGCTGCAGTCACATGCTGCAAACCGTAAGACAATGCAATTAAACTGAGGCACACATCTTGCTCTCAGTACATCTTAATTTACTTAATCTAAAATTATACTTTTAATAGAAAGCACATAAAGAGTTCACAATGAAATAATACAACATACATTTTATTAACTGAACCTGCTTTATGAATATACTGTATGTGATTTTCTATAAATTTATTCAATATATTATTTGCAAAAATTGAGCCGGAGGAAAGAGGGAAAAACAATGCATGCCATGGTATATAAACTGACTCCTTCCTTCAATGAAACATTGAAAAAGCATTCAGCTACTTTATTAAGTTGCATAATTTCACAATAAAGAAATGTCTGATTGATCAAAAATCATCACAAAAGCATAGATAGGTGTAACGAGGAAGTGATGCTCTGAAGGTAAGGACTTTTAAAGTTCAAACTCCATATGTTCTGCTGGACAGATTGGTGGAGTACTAACAATTTAGACTTCTTTCCGATAAGCACCCAGTTTGAATCTTGGCTGGATCACAAGCTGGACTGACTGCTTTTTCACTGTCTTCCCCCACCTCTAAGTAAAAACTGACAATAGACCACAACCATCTCCTTCTAAATACTTACCTGCCCACCATTTACTATCATCTTCCCATTTCATTCATATTATTTATTCATTAATAGTTCACTTAATGACACTGCTCATTGCCCAGATTAGTCAAAACACCAATCTCTAGGCGAAGATATGGACCCAATATCTCCTGAACATACAGGAGTAATAAACATTCAGTTATGAGTTTTATTCCTTGATATACATTCCACACACAAACTGTGCTAATGTTTAAAATAACCCTTACTCTGGCAATCCTTGAGGTGAATAGCATCACCAAAGTATCCAGGTGCACACAGGTTACAGGCCATGCCAAATGTGTTATTCAGGCAGCGCAGACACTCTCCTGTTACAGAATCGCAAGATCCCGGATCATCTGGGTTGATGTTTCCTGAGCACTCACATGGTTGGCAGTAGTCACCTGCAGCCAGCATTTTCATATAACAAGGTTTACAGTATTAGTATGCATCCTGAAGTAGAGGGCAAACTTAAAAAATGCTAGATTCTTGGAAACAAGGACTTCCCTAATAATCCTGAAACTGCTGTTCTAACCTTACAGATGTAATGGGAAATACAAGGAACAAAAATAAAACAGGGACAGTTGCACTCATAGTTAATGCTTCAAAAGGAGTAACCTACACTCACCATGAATCCTACAGGCTCAATACCACCAAAACCAAAGTTCATGATCAGACATGATGCTGAGCCACTTCAACCCAGATCCAGTTCATACTCTCACTAGTTTTTAATATTTATTTAGTCATGATTTGAAGCTTTCATAACAATGTAAAAATAGATGGTGATCTTCTGTACTGCCATACAATGAAGTATTCTGACTGTATGACAATGTTTCAGAGGAACAAAATGAAAGACGTAGGAATTATATTTCTCCAAAATACTGAAATGCACCAACAATACTATACAGAATAAAAATCAAGTAGACACCATCTTATTAAACTATTTCTTTCAAGTCAATAAATTAATTTAGTATTTAATCTGAGATTCACATATTTGGTTGAGGTAGTGAGTAGGGTAGTTACATGTCTGCACATAAGTAAAAAACAACTATGTAAGAAAGTGCAAATAAACTAAGGAATAAAAAGTGGTAAAAACAACTTTTTCTTACAACACACCTGCTACTTCTGGACGGCCATAGAAGCCTGCTGCACAGGACTGACAACGTGCACCATAATATCCTGGCTGGCATTCACAACTAATGCGTGCCCCATCCTGGCTCAGGTCACAACTAGTGGCAAAGCTGTAGAATAATACCACTGTTAGCCTCATGTTGTGAAAGTAAGACATCAAGCCATTGCTAATGAATGTGTGTTGTATCAACCTTGTATGACTGTTTTGTATATGTTAACAGAGAGACTGTTCTACTGCATAATATAAACACATGATCATATCCTACTTGCTGAATAAGAGGATGTATTACAAATTATTGCTTGTAAATTAAACATTGCTGAAAATAAATATAAAATGAAAAGTTATGCACAAAGATTAAAGCCATGGGAAAATTTAAAACAAAAATATTTACAACAAAATATTCAAACAAATATCATAATTTAAACACGTAGGATGCTTCATTTCAGACTACAAATGTGACATAAAAATAAAATTACATTCATACTATAAAACAAAATTTATATTAAGAGAAATCCGACAAACATACAGAATCAGAGAGAAAAATAAGAATGCCTAACTTTACAGCAAACACAGCTTTGAAGTACAATATAAACCAAGCTTTATAAATCAATTCAAAATTGTTGGCACTGTTAGAATAATTGAATGTCCTTGATTCACTGCAAAGGAGCTAAGAAACTAATATAAGTACACAAACCTATTGCAGACAGAAAATATAACAAGACAGTATTAAGATAACTTCCTGCTGGGTTGTAGCACTCTGTAGTCTGGTAGAAGTTTAACATTGCTTCAGAGGTCCTTGCTACTTCCACCATCAAAGCAATTATGTAGGCAGTAAGGACCTTTGAAATATACCAGAGTACATGGTGCTACAACCCAGAAGACAGCCATCTTCGGACACACCGTGATGGAAACCTAAAATCCTACTCAAGACAGTATTACTCACTTGTTGGATGGAATTGGTAAAGGACAAGCACAGATCAAACAATCAAATGGTGATCCTTGAGTGGCATCTCCATGATAACCGACTGCACAAAGTTCACAATGGTCTCCAGTGGTATTGTGCTTGCAGTCCTGCACAAACCAATGTAACAAGTGAAACTCATCAAGTCATGTAGAATCCTACACCAAAATACATTTTACTCTCATTATAAAACAGCCTGTTAACTCGAGGCGTGAGTACAGAAAACTCCCAAAACACTATGGTTGTCAAATATACTGCAGATATGTCACAAAAAGATTTCTTATAAGGCTGTCTCCTGCTACCTCCCTAACTTTCTAGCATAAGTAACACATCAAAGTGTTGGGTATGGTGTAGTGATAATTATGCTGCCGCCATCCACCATTATAAAGAGACATGCATTACATGCAGATGAGAGATCCTGGTCTTTTCCATCTCATGAAAAGTCCTTGAACTACATAATTTCTATATGATACAGAGTTCAAGTCAAAACTTTAGGCTTCAGTTTGATATGTATATTGATAATATCTATACATTTTTGTTCAGTGAATGATTGTGGAAAGCCGATGACTTTAAGTGCACTCCTGCTTTGTACTTGCATCACACAAAAACACTTTTAACTACATTAATTCTACTTGCACAGTCTTTGAGATGAAGTCCAGGATTTCATGTGATATATGTACTGACTGAATATATTAATATTTTGTTGAGAAAACAATCATGGAAATTTGCTGATTTTAAATGGCACAGACTAGTAAAGTGAATGCAATGGAAACTTCTCCCACAGAAGATTGGGGCCCGAGATTTAAATATCCCTTTACAGAAGGGTAAAATAACCTACAAACAATCCTATGTCAATATATACTTACATAACAAATTCCAGTGAGCTGGTCACAAGTGTCAGAATGACCATTGCACTGGCAAGGAACACAATATCCTCCATATGGTCCTGTCTGGGAGCGGTAGTAACCAGGGGCACAGTCCTCACAAGAGAGGCCCTTGTATGGTTGTGGACACTGACACTGTTCTACTGCCATAGCCTTACTGGTGTTTGGGTTGTAGCCCTCCAGAGCAATGTCCAATGACACATTCCCCAATCTGAAACAACATAATGGACAGCCATATGTTATGTACTGTTCTCAGAAGCAAATGGTTATTTTCTGAGTGGTTCTAAAGAATTATGCTCAATAAACTGATGTTCTGACTAATGCATTTAATATAACCCTCTGCATACCATTGAAGTTCACTGAATCATGATGATAACAGACCAATTAATTTAAACACCATTTACATGCATAATATATTTCAATTAATTAAATATAACAAGTCTATTTAATTTTACTACATTCTACTGAATTAGACATAAGTGAGGGATAGAAAATCATCTATCTAAAAGTGTAACTAGAAGCAATGCTCACTAGAAACTGACCTGGAAGTAATACTTCCCTCCCAGTATGTAGCTCGGATGTAGACAGCCTGTAATCTCTGCAGAACTTGCATTAGCTGCTCTCGAGTGGCTTGGAATCCTGAAGGAAGTACAAAATTAGTCTCCACGATGTCAACTGATCCTGTGTATCGAGTTGTGGCCGCTGGTTGCTCCAGTGCAAAATGCAACAAGTAGAGGTCCCCACTGTGCAGTATCACATCAGGCCGACTCAGTGCACCTCCTGTAACAGCACAGTTCCTGATGTTTAAATTGTTCTGGATTAATAATATTTACCTTTCATAGTAAGATGAAATATCACACTATCTGTGTATTTGATCTGTTTAGCTGTCCATCTTCCTGCCACTAGAAGACATGATATTCAAGATATTTATTTGATTTTAAATATTAATATTATTACTTTGAATGTTCAAACTGAAAAGTTGCCTGGGGAACATTAAAAATTCTGTACCAGTAGAGAGACCTAGCAACTATTTAAACCCTACAAACAATAAAATAATTCATGGAATTATAATACAAGAGTTAAATAGGAAAGATTTTACTCTCTCATGTACTTTGTATAATGAATGCATACGAAGTCTTTAACCTAAAACAAAGGATAGAAGGATAAACTGTACCAAAGAGGCCAGTCGTGTAGAATATGGTGTAGTTGAGTGCACCTCCATATGCAACAAGTTTATTGCCAAGGTATGCTGGCGGGGCTGAGAAGTACACAACTTTCTGGTGAGTGTCATCAGATGTCAGGTCCACACCTATGCTCTGACCTGAATCTAGGTGTTCTGGCTCAACAGCCAGATTGTCAATGTTCACTGTCTTATCTATGGCTGCTACTGCCAGACTCCAGTCTGACATATCCAGCACCTGTAATACATTAATGGCAAAGGCAAGGAATTATTGTTGAATAGAGAATGTAAACAGATCCAGACAAGCGAGTCCCAACCTGTGTTGCTGCAGTAGTAGTTACCAACCTTTCCAGATTCATGAATTCCAAACTACCAAACTGTGACCAAAATTTAATAGTGTCTGCATCCCAAATTCATTATCATGTGAGTACATACTATAATAATAAAATGTACCTAGCCAAGGTGAGATGTGATGACATATTACCTGAGCCCTGTAGAGTTGTGAGCTGGAGCAGCGCGACGTCTTGCCTGAACAGAAGCATTTGGTACAGCCATCAGGGTTTCTCTCTTGGATGTTGAATGTTCCTTCCTTACATAGGTCACATGCCTGCCCCTCCACATTAACCTTGCAATAACACTCTGCAGAGAACTGAAAGCCAAACACAAACAAGCAACAAGACATAATTAAATTACATGCTCAAAGCTGTGAAGGGCTACTGAAAATATACAAAACTTATAATTAACAAGAATACTACACAAGACAAATAATACTCATGAAAAATGAAAAATTGTGTATGGATTGCAGAAATTACAGAACTATTCTTCACCACCCTCCCTATAAAAAATTATCCTAGTGCATTCTGTCAACCTCAAATTCCATTTGGGAAAACTAGATTTTCAATAAAGGTAAACATATAAAGACATAACTGACTGACTGGCTCAGCTTTTACTGTCAAGTAGGATATAAATGCTGTATGTTGAAAAGAAATGAACACCATTATAATTCCTGCAATTTTCAGACATTTCTTAAGCTACACACCTGGTCACAGATGTCAAGCGTGGTTCCCCTGAGGTCACAGTCACACTGCTGGCAGTAAGGGAAGCTATGATGTCCTGCCACACAGCGGTCACATGTCCTCCCCATCACATTTGGCTTGCACCTGGGTACATAGGAATACACTTAATAAGTTCAGCATCCCATTGTTATTGCAGAAAATCTTAGAAAAGTTTTAAAATACAGTTCAGACATAAGTGTAGTAAGGAAAAAAAGTTAGAAAATAAGGACAAACAAAATATTAAACGCAATAACAACATTGTGAAGTAAGTTGAAGGTTTCTCATATCTGTATAATAAAATTTCATCATCACATGGAAAAACTGAAGAACAAATTGCAGATAATCATATGTAGAATTATAAACTTTTTAATAAACTGTTAAAAATATAATTTGGAATTGAAAAATATCAGATAAGATTACAGTTACATTATGTAAACCATATTACTAGCCCAAAATTATATATACATCTGAAAGGCATAGATGAACTAGAATTTAAGTAGATTACAGAGAGCAGAAAGGAAATTTCTATTGAGTATTGAATAATTAAGAAGGTATAAAAACCAAGCAGTTGGTACAATCTAAGTACTGAATCACTGTAAGAACAATGGGTGAATGAAGGATACAGTGACGCTGTAAATATCAGGTTTCCTTTGGAACACCAGAAATGAAGATGTTGAATAAATGACCACTGGGAGATGAAGAAAAGACAAATGAGGGAAAATAAACAAAAAAAGAGTATAACACAGATACAAGATGAGTGCTTATTTGAGAATAGATAAGAATGAGGATGCATTATCATAAGACAACGTGGCAAAAATGTACATGGATGGTGATACTTTCTGATCTTGCATGAAATGAGTGTCATTTCATCATGTCAGAGTAAAATAAACTTACTCGCAGCTGCCATTGAAGAGATCACATTGCAGGTTTCCACGTGCCACACCCAAAGGTACACAGTTGCATTCCTGACAACCAATGATGGGGTCAAATCCGTAAGTGTATGGAATGCACTGATTGCACTTCTCACCTGTCACCCGTAATGGACAGATGCACTCACCTATTAATCAACAAATGAGGCCGGTGTCACTGTGGGTGAGTGAATAACAATCACTACTAAACCCTGTTTCACAGATAATGCAAATGGGCTTACTTGATACTGTGATTACCATTAACACATTAATGTATGTTCCCCTTATCTTAACCTCCGAACAACCAGTGTAAAATTGTGACCTTGGGTATGAGTTTTCTGCAACTATTTAAATTATTATCAGCAATGTCTACGCTTCACCTTATTAATGAAGTCACTACAAACACCATGGAATCTTAATAGCCCACTTTCTAGAGCATATTTCCACTGCTTTTCGGCATATAATTCTGCTCATATTACAAATACAGTTCATAAAAGAAGATAAGTACTAATTAGCTTCACTTTGTCTATCCACATACATTTAAGAACCAAATTTTATGAAATTTGGTATTCCTAGTCCCTATTAATATAAGTAATTAAAACAAGTAATAAAATAGAAATGAAATAAAATAAAAATTGAAATAAGTAATAAAAACTAATAATCCCCACCCACACACAAAATATTGTAATTTGTTATGGAGTTCCTGAACCAGAGAAAGAACAAACTTTACAACATTTTCCATTATAACCTCAACTTTCAAGTGTTTCTGTTTGAATCTTACCTGTGTAAGTTTCACAGAGTGCAGCTGAGGGACAGTCACAAGGTTTGCAATCAGGGAAACCATAAAATCCAGTACGACAGGCCTCACAGCGTCGCCCAATAACATTGGGTTTGCATGGACATTGCCCACCAAATTTTTCACATTGAAAACTGAGTGAACCATCAAAATCGCAATGACATGACAATGCTCCATTATTATAGTCAGCTGTCAGAGAAAACACAGCATCATTGCAGAAGCCTGAAAACAACAGGAATCAGGAATTAAAAACTAAACAGAACTGCATTCTAGCTTATTGTGTAATTTGTATTATTTTCCATATACAAGAACTGGTGTCTCTGTAAAGCAACTGCAAAGACTGCTGAGTTGGTGCTTGTTGGATTATTTGACTACATGACTCAGTAGTTTTATGTCAAACAGTCACTGCAATTCAGTTTGTTTTCTGATTGCAATATGTCCTGTTTTTGTTTTTATCACAAAAGCAAAGAGAAACAAAATTTGCTAAAATATAAGAAAACATCTAGAAAATGATTTTGAGTAATTAGAGCACTGTAAGAATATTTTTCAAAAATTATTCTGACTATGGTCTGAGGCATGGCAGAGACATTAGATGTACATATTAGTATAAGAAAACTAAGTATATCAATTTCTATAATAAACAAACTGTTGTATGTGTGAAATTTTAATGTAGGCACTGTATATTTTGTCATTACAAGACAATGACAAATACTTTCTTTTCAGTCCTAATAGGTTGAGTGAGATCTGGAAAACTTGAAAGATAAAGGAAATTAGATCACCTGGAAATTAAGTAATAGGTGTCCACTTTCACCTAGTTGTACAGATCCTTGGGTTTTCGACCCTTATCCATTGTCTGATGTTATAAAATTACACACTGTTTTGACGACTGGATTTTTCCTAGTCTTTGGGTGTGGTGAAGGGGAAGGGCATCTACTCTGTACAGCCCATTAGAATGAGATTAGCTCATTCTAATGGATTCCACCATCATCAGAACCCTACAGAACAAATTATATCATGTTTGGCTATAAGACTGCTAGTACTCTACCTTCAGTGAAATTATCCATGAAGAAGTGATTGTGTCCACATTCCTTGATGAATCTTCCTGTGTTGTCTACAGGCTCCTCTGACAACACATTTTCAGAGTACTGTTCAGCTGGGATCACTAACACATAGTCCAACCACACACCCTTGTGACTTGCCTCCTGTAAAGCCATCCACAATAATACCTGCAGCTTGCAACATTTTCAAGTGACTCTTACATGAAAACAGTAAACAAACAAACAAACAAACAGTTTTTGTAACATGCTGCTGTACAGCAGAGGATACAACGAAACACAAACAGCACAATCTCCAAGCAGGTTGGTATATCAGTCACACTATAGACTTTTCACAGACACTGTCACAGAACACAGTCTTTAGCCAAATTGTTAAATATTAAAATACTGTAATATCTGATTTTCCCTTACACATGACTATGTATATTTTTGTCATATTCATCAACGAACCTTCAAAGTGAAGACAAAGTTCTCTGTCAGCTGGAAGTAAGAGTTGCCATCTGCCTGCTTAACAATAGAGCGACACCCTGAATTGGAGGGGCAGTGCTCAACAGGTAACTTTGCTTCATAGAATTGGCCATTATGCACTAGTACTTCCATGTCAAATTCTGGAATACACATAGACACAAGTGTTATTAATACATGGCTACAAGACATGATTATATAGAGGTACTTTTAAAATGGAAGCAAATATATGTTCTAATGGAGTACACATGCTTCATTGGTTTTATTGTTCATCTGTTGCACATACAAATCTGTTATTGAAAACTCAAATGCAGTGTTCCAAAATTAATCACACTATGAATGTAACACTCCATAAAACCAGATATTATATTTCTTGTATTTCACTGAATACATGCCATACCAAGAAGTGCTTAAAATAAAAACTGAAAAGCTTAATAAGACCTATATTTCTTCCTGAGTGCAAATTTGTCACATAGAAACCAATTTCTGATAAAAATCTGAGTTTTTCACAGTGGTGGGTATGAAGTGTCTGTCTTCTTGTTATAGCATCATGTAGTCTGGTACAAGTTTACCAACATTTCAAAGATCCTTGCTGCTTCCAACCTTGGGGTGATGATCCATCAACAACGGCAAGGACCTCTGAAGCAATGGTAAATTTATACCAGACTACACAGCACTACAACCCAGAAGACAGTCATCATCAAAAACTATAATTTCTGCTTTGAACACTTCATGAAAAGCAGTGGTCAAATTGGACCCATATGGACAAAAATAAAACTACTACTGCTTTGCCCTCCTGTACATGGTTTAGTGCTCACCTGGGTGATCAGGTTGATAGTAGTGAACAACAAACACATACTGTCCAGGGTGGGGCACCTTCCCATTGACATCAATCATCGAATCTGTATGGTCTAAGTAAACAAGCCCTGTGCTGTTATCATAAACTCCTGGTAGCACCTTGGCAAGCTGCTGTTCGTTACCATACTCAAACTCCACCTGTGTTGGAAATGAATATGATTTACACTCAGCAAATGGTCAAATTATTGTTGTGATTCACCAAGAAGGAATAACATTGAACTTAATGCAACTGTCAAGCTATTTTAACAGTAAAATTCTTATCCATTTTACTTTTATTTCAAAAGCAAATAACTACTCACAGATCTCACATTCCACTATGTAACAGCAGAGATGCACTTCATTTGAGTCACAAATACTCTTACTTTCCAATTTTGCATATTTCATTGTGTTTGGTATTTTACTTACTGCAAATACAAACCCACCATTACAGAACCAATTGCACCACATATATCACAATGTATATGTATTTATATCATATTTTATTAAATATGCATCAATAAGGAAGGCTTCAAATATAAGTTTCAGACCTTAATAAGACCTATGTTTTATGCAATGTACCAATTTTTTGGATGAAACATTTTTAGTAAAGTGATGCAGTTGGATTTGATCTTCATGTGATGCAGAGGTTATATGACACTGATATTAAACAGCAGGATTTAGTATAGACTCCCAACATCAAATTATGAATGTCAGAAATTAAACATGCAGACATTTATGCACTTTGTACATATACACACAAAAAGTCAAATAATTATTGAAATCTATGTTAAAATTGTGATCACAGACATTAATTTCATGAACACATTTTATTTTTAAACCAAGACATCTTGAGCAGTTCTACAAATCAAATAGTATCCAAAAACTTCTTTGCACTACATAAGAAGAAATTTTAATCAATTTATTTTAAAAAGTCTTATAAGTAAGAAACAAATAGCCATTCAAACCTTCTTTGAGTCAGGAGGTGTCAAGAATAAAGCCTGTATGCACTTTCCATCCCTCCTAATGCAAGCAGGTCTTGGCTGCTGGTAGTCGAGAGACCACTGATCATATGGGATTGCCACCAAGGACTCAATGCCCACAATGGAGCTGTTTTCTCCCTGAAATGCAACAATAATAATGAAATCAATCTCTGAGCACAAGACAGCAGTCTGAGATACATGAGAATTTTGTGATATATTTTAATATAAAGCAAGCCTTTATAAAACCCCTTAAAAAAGCAGGTGGTCCTCTGACAATGTGATATATTGCAGGAAAATGGTGCTTTTAACTTATAACATGGTTCAAATATTTGTAAATATTTTACATGTTCCTGTACAATAAGGTGTACTGTGATGCACAGGAATGCATTCAGTGTAGCATGTGCTTGAATAAACAAATGTGAATCTCTCAAGAAAATGACAGACCAATGTGGCAAATTTCCTTTACAACAGGTTATTATTTTATTTTAGGAAGCATATGTATACACTTATCTTATGAGCAGACATTTCCAGTGTCATGGAAAACCAATGATTTGTACTTACTTTGAGCACTGGGTTGATAAAGTTGCTGTCAAACTTAAACACTGCAATGCGACCTTGCCTATCTGTCACCGCCTGTCTGCACAGAGATGTGTAAGGACAAGCATAGAGAGTTGCTCGCCCCTTATCCCTGCCCTTCTGTGTCCTTGTTTCTATATGCACAGTAGTAGCTGAACGATTATCAACAGGCGTCAGGTAGTTGATGAGCAGAACATGGCGCCCTGGCTTAGAAACTCGCAAGTCAAGGTAAATCTCAGGCTGGTCTTTGTTCAGCAATGGAAGGTCACTAATGTTCAGTTCTTGCAGGTGCTGCAAACATAATGTGCAAGGTCATATAATAATGTCCAGATTATGTTTAAGTTTCTGTGGAAAAATTTGAAACTATTATAAGTTATCATTATCACTATATTGTCAAGACTAGGGCACCAGTTGACCCATTCTGGCATCAGGAGTTTCTTCAGCAGTCCTGATTTCTTGTCCTAGGACGTCTGTATTACATAAATAAATTTGGGAGTCTGTCTTGCTGTATTCTGTCAATGTAACAGATTGATTTACTTCTTTATCGTAATATTCAAATCTAAGGAGAATGATGAACATGAACAGCAGAGCATTTTATATAATGGAAAACTTTGTAATTTAAAGCAGGACACCTAGTATTACAACAGTAAAATGTAAGAGGCTGTGAAACATGTGCACTAGAATATAAACTGGAAAAACTCTTGGAAAATGTCCACTGGAAAGACCAAGAAGGAAATCATAAAATAATATTAAGATGGATCTTGGAGAAACAGGTAGTGTAAATCAGAGGTGGCTGGAACTGAAGATTATTTCCAATGATGAACTTTGTTGTGCTAAGTCACGTCAGTCAATCCAAAAGCTTATTGATTTCATCTAAAATCTCTCAGTTCCTTTTGTAACATTATTGTGTACATTTTGTGGCCCATCTTATGAATTAAATCTCAGCAGCTGTAATTCTAAATTTGTCATAAGTGTCTAAATTTGACTATCAGAGGAAGGGACAGTAGTAATGATGTGTAATAGATTCTTATGACTGGATTATTATGAGCTTCTGACCAAGAAACTGACTCTATGGAACAGAGTCCTTCCTAAGAAGCTAATAGTTGCTCACCTAGTCAAGGTATCCCCTATGTTAATCAAATAATTTTTATAAACTATTGTATTTATACATCAAAGTCTTTTTCATTTCCATGTGATAATAAGCATTCAAGGTAACCAAAGGTTTTTCTATAAGCTTAGCATGCAAGTAAAATAAAGTCATGAATTATGCAAAGACCTCAAGTTACCTGCTCATCTCTGAAATACACATCCAATGGTTTCCGTTCCTCATTCACAATGTGATAACCGCCCCCACCACGCACCATGTCAAACTGTGTCAAGTTTGGGTAGCTGAAGTGGCGACAGAGTCCTCTATTGCCAACTTCACATGGACTGTAGACTTGGTCCACTAGAACTGTTGCCTCATAGAAAGCAGCTGGTAGCAGCACAAAATAATCCTGCACATACAGTCAGTTATGTGTTTTCCAACATTCACCAGATCCAGAATTTGGTCATCAAAGTAATAATACATATATACAAGGGTTAATGTAGTACTTTAAGCTTTCCAACATTCACCAGATCCAGAATTTGTTCATCAAAGTAATAATACATATAAGCAAGGGTTAATGTAGTACTTTAAGCCTCTAAAACTTATGCTGCACATAAGAAACTAATGTCTTACAATTCTTTTGCATCATATTTCTTGAATTGGTCACTGGTTGAGTATTCATTATGACCTGTGATCTTAAAAGACCAAAATTGTCTTGCAGGGACATTTTATAAGGTATAATGACATTGCATACTACTCACTTATTTCTACTTATGTATATCTTTATGTTATCATTCACCATTAAACACAAAGTTTCTATCTAAAAGACTCCACTATGGAAGAATATTAGTGACTAAAACCAAACTGTAATCTCCACAATAATTATGTTATATTTGTTAATGGGTACAGTAAGACTACTATTTGATTTAATAAAATAAAATTGTGTGAAGGATTTAAGAATACCAATGCCAGTTATGATGTATTTTTAGAATAAGAAGCATGTGCCAGAAATTAGAATAATCATTACACTTCTTTGGCTGCACAATTTCTCATAACAAAAAAATCTTTGGTAAAGCATTCAATATACATGAGAAAAGAATTCAATTATAAAATAAATAAAGTGTGTAATCACATTGAATAGGATTGTTCTAATCTAATTTTAATTCTGTAGCATTTCTAAATGTAATGCATTTCTGTGTACCCAATTTGTACACAGACACACAATATCTTACTTAATTAAGTCAGAGAGTATATCTAACATTGCCATTATGACACAAACCATTCGACAGTACTCACCAGAAACAAACTCTTTTCATTTTTTATGCTAACAGACCAATGGCCAGGATTCATGACAAGAGGAGATGGAATGGAGCCTGATGCACCAGACACAGTAGTGAAGACAGGCTCACGAGATGGCTTAAACTGGACCAAGAAGTTCTGTTCTATGTCATTAGGATTATCAGGTGTTATAGTAATGGCACCCATTATTGCTTCTGGGTTTGGATTCTTATAGCGCAGCACCATGCGGTATACAGATGGCTTCACGATGTATACATCCTGGATGATCTCATTCTGTAACAGTCAAATTGTGACTCTGACCTGTGAACTAGAGTCATTGTAATCAACAGTCACAGGGATGTTTGTAACAACCATAAAGTAACATTCAGGAATACAAGCATTTGGATTTCATTGAGTGGGTATTATTCATGTGGTAATTATAGACTATACAAATATATAATGAAGTGGTCAATAATACTCCATGAACCCTGGTACACATTTAGAGCTACAGAAGTCATGGCACTGATTATAACGGGCAAAACGGGAAGGCTGGTGATTGCTGTTTACCTGAAGCTGGGAAAACACTGCATAGCCCTTCCACGAATAACCTCTGAATATATTTTCATCAAACCCATATCGTGCTGGAGTGTTGGCAGGAGTGTGTCCATCCTCAGCTTCATATTGGTGCTGATACAGGTTAGGGAAGTAGTGTGTCTGTAAAGGCTCCTTGCATGTCCGTCCATTGATCCTTGGTCGACATGTGCACTGCCCAGTTTCTTTATCACAGATGTTGTTCACAGATCCACCAATGTCACAACCACAATCTACACAAATAAATGTATTTATCTTGTAATGTGTCTGTACAGACATGATTTTTCCTCTCATAAAACAGGAGACAAAGAAATAAACATATAGAAGAATCTATACTGTCCAACAATAACGAAGTTGTTACTCAGATCTGTGAACAAGAGTTGTTATAATCGACACTCATCGGACCTAGAGTGTAACGAAAGTTTTCATACAGAACCATATTCAATGACCAACATGGCTTTCCCTGTAAACAAAGTGGTTGTACCAGAAGGTGTAGCTGATTAGCTATGTATTTAATAATCTAATTTCGCTGAGAAGATCAAGAGAATGGGGCACTAGCTAATTTGTATTTAGAGTTCATTTGATTTTTTATTCAAACACTGTTGTTCTGAGTTACTAATCACTGAAAACCACTGTTACATTATTGAGGTATTCTCTATAACTGAGAATATAATATTGTAGCAATTTAAACAAAATAATATATATTCTTACCACTACAGCCAAATAAATTGTTTTCAACAAGATTGTAGGTGCCAGGACTGCAGGTGTCACAACGCCGTGATGTCACCAAAGGTTTGCACATGCACTGCCCTATCTTAGTATCACATACACCAACACCACCCATCACACCAGGAATGTGACAGTCACATTCTGAAAAAATACATAATCAATTTCAGAAATTACTCCAGCCAATACCAGCATGGTCAACACCCCACAGGCTATTCACTGTTAACACCCAAACCAGAGAGTTTACTAGTCAAATTCAAATGCATTTGAATACAAGTCATCATACCTACAGTGAGTGTGTCCAGGAATACACATTTTTAAACACAGCACTGAGACATGGGTGTGGAGAGAACAAGACAAAATAGTAGTAGTAGTAACAGAAATAAAAAGTTTTTGACTCTTACCACGGATATAAATTAAACATTGAAATAAATTAGAAACTTAAGATTCATGAGAAGAAACAGAAATACCATATCACCAGAGTAACTGGAGATAACACAAATTACAAATTTTTCAAGTCAAAGAGTAAGAACAACATGAAGAAGACATCTGGAAGAGGATTTTGAGACTGGTACAGGCATTAAGATGCCCAATCCATGAAGAGAAGGATGAGAAATAGACAAAGAAGAGAGTCAGAGACAGATTCCTTGCACTCCCATCAATAAGGCTATAACATACTGTTTGTTTGGCTAACTTAAGTCAATGCCGGTCTGCAACCCTGAAGATGTAGGCTGTGCATTTCTCCAAAACATTGGTATCTATCTATAAGTCCACACAGTGTTACAACCCAGAAGACCAACATTAACATTTTGACTGCCATGAGGGTCTCATATATCACATAAAAGAATGTGATTGTTTTTCTAAAACAAGAAAATATAAGAGAATGTACACACAACAGCTAAAGCAAAGCCAGATCATTTTCACATGTGTTTACTTTATGAGTATGAAGGCAAAATGTTATTATTAATTAAGCTTTACCAACAATGTAATTCCACAACATTTAGACACAAAACAATACTAAATGTAATTCAAACCTTCACAGCCATCAGGATTTGTGGCTTGCAAGTTCCAGAACAAGGGGCGACACTCATTGCAGATTCTTCCATGTACTCTATCTTTGCACTTGCAAAGTTCACCTGGCGGTAGAGTTCCGCAGCCTGTAAATGTAGTGGGCACACCTGCAGGGTCACAGTTGCACTCTGCCAAACAAAAAATGAAATATAGGACCAAACTATTACATTCCTTGCAACTACATGTCTCTCTCTTTAAGGCCAATGCTATAGACACAATGATCATAATCAACAGAACGCATAAGACAGGTCATGGTAAAATAAGTTGGAGTAGACAGCAATCAGCATAAGAACTATAATTAGGGGAGAAAAAAACCCTCATCAAAGAATAGCTTAGATAACCTGAAAAAGAGCACTGTAGCAACATTTTATCAAAGATCAGTTGTTACAGGGACCAACATTTCCATTAACAGCATGATTAATCTGAGTCAATGAAATAAAATTCCCCTTGTGTTAAATGATTGAAACAACCAAAAATTACATCCTAGACATATCTAACCACCGTGTAAAGTAAAGTAAAGTAAAGTTTGTCCCACTATACGCCATGTAGGCGTTTGGGGTGAGTGGAGGTAGTTTATAAAAGAATGAGTGTGAAATACCATCATCATCTTTAGTACTACTGTTGCTATTATAAAAGTCATGTGAAATACTACCTTCACAGATAGGGTAATTGTAGAAGCCCTCTTTGCACTTCTCACAGCGGTTTCCATCAAAGTTGTCTTTGCACTGACATTTGCCCTCATTATCACATGATACTCCAATTGATCCTGTGTTCTCACAGTTACATGCTGAAATTAAAATAAACATAAACATGAAGGACTGTGATATTCAAACTGTCATCTACCCACTAGTTTCTTTAGTCAAATTCCCTAACACATGCCTCTCCAAAGACTGGTAAATCATTATTATTATACTGTTATAATTGTATGGTAAAATTATTTTATTTTAATTACATGGTAACAATTTTTTAGTTCGAAAACTTCATGTGCACACAAAACATGACATGATAATTTGGGCACCAATTTCAAAGTAAATTCATTTAATAACATGTACTCTCAAAACCAGCCTTGATTAAATATACATAGTAGTTTTAGAGAAGAGATGAACTGATGCAAAATGTCCATTACTGTAATCACTTAATGCAATGAGCACTCTACAAATTAATGAATAAAAACCTCTTCATATATAAAACCAGACTTCAGGTGATACTCACGAAGACACTCAGGGTATTGGTAGTAACCAGGACTACACTGGTCACATGTCCGTCCTGCAAAGTTTGACAAGCAGGTACACTTCCCTGAAGCATCACATACAGTGGATGAACTACCAACCTCACTGCAGTTGCAAGGTCTGCAGTCAGGATAGCCATGGTAACCTGGAGTACACTGATCACATCGCTGTCCAGTGTAGCCCTCCTTGCAGAGACAACGACCAGTTGACTTGTCACACACACCAGGCAATGTTCCTTTCACATCACAGTTACAGTCTGCAACACAATCCACATATTCATATGGTGAGAACATAAAATGTTCCACTGCTGGATATGTTTTGGGTAAACAGTGATAATCATTCAACAAGGAATAACTTGTCCCAATCTTTTAGCATTGAAGCTGGTAACACTACAATGAATGTGTAATATTCAAACTAAGTAACTCTGTGGTATAGGGCCTTTCTTAACTCTTCAGTGCATTGAATACAAAGTAATTAATTAATACTAAATAGCCCCACCACTATTATTCCCAGCACTTTGCTCTGAAATACCTTCAACAGAATGAAAGTCGTGAAATTAGATGTGTTTAAAAAGTACCGCAAGCTGTATATTAACTTACACAAGCATTCAGGGTATTTGTAGTAACCATTGCCACACAGGTCACATGTGCGCCCTCCATAGTTGCTCTTACACAAACACTGCCCCAACTCAACATCACAGACATTCGACAGAGATCCTTGTTCATTGCAGTCACAAGCTGAAAAACAGTTCATGAAAATAATTTCACATAACATATATGTAAACATTCAGGACATTGGTTTATCCTCTAAATCAGTATTTCTCAACTTTTCAATAATATGGCCCACCTAAATTTTCCACGTATTCACACCACACATAGAATTCAAATTTGTACAATTAGAACATAAAGCAACTTTTTGACACTGAAATAAATGTAAGGCATACCAGAGATATATTGCAGAGTATTTCAAAAAGAACATTGTACTATTTATTTATAGCATATAATCTGAATCATGTACAAAAGAAAATGTGTTGGTACACCTAACCCATAAAACACATGCATATTGTTACTATATTTGAGTGGGAAGTTTCATTGGGTAATATTTTATTATTTAAAAACTGCAGTTATTCCTTGAAAATAGAAGTAAATATAACCCTGTTTTATAGTTGGGAAAATACTGGAACATGCAAATTTCAATGAATGACTTACACAGGCACTCAGGAAAGTTGTAGTAACCATCATAGCACTTGTCACAGAACTTCCCAGCATAATTAGGTTTGCAGGGGCACTGCCCACCAGTAGATTCACAGTGGAACCCCCTGGTCCCATTGAGGTGACATTCACAAGGTCGACATTCAGGATAGCCAAAGTAGCCAAAACTGCAACTGTCACAGTTAGGTGGAGTGAACTCAACACGACATTCACAGCGACCTGTCCCCTCTTCACAGTTCCCAGTTGAATAAAAGTAGTTGCACTGACAAGCTGGAACAAGCAACACATACTACAGTATCATCATAATGTCTCCATTAAAGAGTGGCTTCAAGAAATGGCTGGTGCACAAGCATCTTTCACCTTTTGTCCCAGACTGGCTTTGGTCTTGGTATTATTACAAGTACTCATCAAAGAACATAAGAGAAGACTACAGGATTAAGTCACTTTGTTTATAAGAATTGCTTTTCAGTTTATTGTCTGGAATGTGGATGCATGATTTATGCAAAATTGATGACAACAGTCTGTCACTGAAAATAATACAGTGTTGCCTATTCATAAAAGTGTAACATTTTCTCTGAAAAACTGAATAAACAGTACATGGTGTACTGGTTACAAAATACAACTTATTTTATTCATTTAAAATTATTGCATGTATATTACAGACCCAATATTCATGTCATGATCATCATATTTCTTCTGTATTGTACATGTTTCACCTGTTACATTCATATGTTTGCAAGGTCACACTGTAGATCACATGATTTGTACCAACAACAAAACAGTTTTCACCAAACCAACCTGGAGGAATGTCTTCCAGCAACATTTTGGATTTTATAGCTGCCATTATTTCCTTTCATGAAAAAAGATAAACTTCTGATGGTATATATATAGACATTTTGACATGTGAATAATGTACAACACACAGAAATTCAGAGTGAAAATAAACTTACGGTGACAAACATCTGTTTCATTGAGTTTCTTTCCGAATGGACGAAAGTAGCCGGGTTTGCATCGGTTGCAGTTGATGCCCTCAGTGTTGTCTCGGCAGTTCTGGCACACACCACCTCCTTCGTAGTAACCATGTATATCTAGCGAGAGATGTTGCCTGTCTACTTCAGGGTCATATATGCACTCCTCGGTATGTCCAAAACAGTTGCAAGCTGGAAATCATTAATCATAAAACTCCTTTTGCCTTATAATCTTTTTAAAAACATTAATATAATATGCCTTCCTGCCAGCTACAGTATTCTGTTAAACCTGTGAGAATCAGTTCAGTTCATTACACTCTATCATAAGTGAAGAACACTTTATGAGCCTATTCTGTTCATCTGTCACATCTTCCAGCTGAAGATATTGTGCTGCCATATATTGGTGGTTCTAGAAAAAACATGTTTTGTATAATAATTAGAGAACAGTTGATCAGATTTTCATTAAGTTTGGTACGAAGGTTGGGTAACTTACAAAACTAGCATGTTTTGTATAATAATTAGAGAACAGCGGATCAGATTTTCATTAAGTTTGGTATGGAGGTTGGGTAACTTACAAAACTAAACAAACTATTTTGATTTGTTACAGATACTATGTCCAGTGATACAAAGCATGAGAACTCATATATACTCACATTCACATACAAAAGGTTGATAACTCTTTGACTGCCTCCAAGCTTTCTGCTGGAAACCAGGACAGCACGCGTCACAGTTTCCACCACACGTATGGTGTTGACAACGACATAACAGCTTGTATGGGTCATTAGGGTCTGTGATGTCACAAGTGTCTGCATGACCATTACACATACAGCGTCCTCCAATGCTGATGTCTTTAATGGAATAGAAGTACTGGACAGAAAAACAAGTTCTAAGAGTCACTCACTCCCAATATGGTGCAAAATTGGGTTCCAAAGAATATGTATAAACATCTTCCTGGAGAGAATGACCAAAACACTTACACAAATAAGGTCACAATTTCAGAGTCTTCTGAATGCAGAGTAGGTATTAAAATAACAAACAATTTTGTTGAAACTTTGTGTAACTTACCCTTCGGGTTACAGTTGGATCTTGACGGGCAACTGACATAAGATGTCCCAGCAAAGTTTTAGTTCGAAGGAAACGGAGACGAACATTTGTAGCCCTAGTCCATTCTTGTAGCACTGTTGAATTGAAGAAATCATTTGCTGATGGGCGATTGTTCAGCAGAGATACCACAATCTGAAATAGAAAAATTAAAAGTACTCAATTATTTCTCTTTGTATCCTTTAGCATACAGAATTCATATCACACACACGGTATAATGAAGAAAACAGTGTATATATTAATTAAAATATTATTGTAATTGTGTTATATTGAAAGTATGTACACTGACACATATGTGTGAATAAAACATAAAGATGACATTATAAATCATTCACAAAACAATTTCATTCAGCATTTTGAAATGTCCCAAAATGAAAAAAAGGAAGAAAAGAACCCAGCAAAGAAGGCTTGTGTGATGGGGCTCTCTTCACAAGAACTCTTTTCTCTCTCTTAAGAGGAAGAAGTCTAAATAACAGGAAGAAAGTAACATTCAACCAGTCAGGTAAACATATTTACATTGATTTATGGGAAGTATTTTGATACTCTTCATATTTCATTAATATTCACAAGTTTACTGTGATAACAATTTTGTGAAAAATGTGTCAGTATGTTACTAAAACGTCTTAAAAACTGGTAGTAATAATGCTGGTTTCAATTATGTTGGAACCCATGATTCTTGCATTTAACAGAATTATAATATATTAGAATTTGACGACTTTAATCTACATACCATTATAGATGTGCCCTGCTAGAAAAACGACGCACAAATCACCACTTGTGTGGTATGGACAAATGTTATGCATGGATAGTAATAACATTCCTTAGAGAAAACAAATGGTGGAGATGTCAAAGAACACCTTCGGAAGCTATATAACAAGGCCACATAAGAGAAGATATATAAATCAGTGCGGGGAAAGACAAAACTTAGCTACAAGAAGAGCACTTTATCTTTGCTCACATACCTCACCACCTTCCAGAGGCACCACCTTGGAGTACTGCGTCTCACAGACTACAGAATCATCTCTGGTGATAAGCTGTAGGCTTTCTCGCCCAAAATAGGTCTCACAGTCTCTGCAAATGTAATGTCAGCTTTATGAGGGACACAGCATTTCCTGGGAGTGTTAATGAAATCACAAGAGTTACCCAGATGGTATACTGAAAGTAATAATGAAATGAGGATATTGGATAAGAAAATGAGGAAACATTAGAATGAAATGTGTTATGCTTGAATAACAAAAGGATTCCTTTGAAGACATCACAAATAAAAGCAGTAAATGAAAGTTGAGGAGACCAAATAAGGGAATACAAATGAAACAGAGATGGAAACAATAGACACAAATACAAGAGGAGAGCTTATGGAAAGACAGACTTCATTGCTCTTACTTTGTGTAACAAAACTTTGGAAGTGAAGCCCATTATGGGTGGTTGTACTGGCAACCAATGGGAACATCACATAAAACCCATATTTATTTGTGCATTAGCAATCTTAATTATCATCCTATAAAATCAAATGATTTTCCAGTTTTCTTAATTCTGTGTGCACAACTAAAATTTGAAGAAAATCGCTTGAAACACAGAAAATATACTGTAGAATGAGAAGCTGCATGAAGGACATATACACAGTTGGAACATGGGTGGTTTATACCATAACCAAATCCCCTCACCAGTTATTACTCTGAACCTATAACTGTCTGATACAGTTACAGAAATAGGAAGCAGAGTCAATGTTTGTTTAGATGACAAGATCTCTACCCAATCCTCCCAATTTATGTCAAGTGTCCTGGAGTTCTATTTTCACATGTACACAAACACACCTAATATTAAGTGTGTTAGCATACAATGTTGTGTGTTAATATGGCATACCCTGGTGTGTCGGCAAAGTACTGCCATGGCTGATAAGTCACTCCATTGTCAACAGATTTTTCCAGAACCCATACACCAGGTCGAGGTGAGTTAGCCATCTTGATGAACACATAAGCCACATGGAACTCCTGCAAATTAAATTATACATTACTTTCAGTAGGCCTACTTCTGAAACACAAGCGACATGGACTGCAAATGCCAGTAAAGGAGGAGCAGTAACCTGTTACAACCCCCAGGTCCTTGAAAGATGGATAAATCATGCCTTGCTGCATAATTCTCAATGCTTGAGTAAACATGACGTCTGATTTAAACATGTATAACATAAAAGAGTTATAATTGCTCTTTCAATAAACATGTTTAGGCTGCTTATAAAAACTATACATTTCTGGAGATGACTGTCATCTGGGATGTTATGTCACTAGTCTCATAAAAACTGGCCGACGTTTCGGAGGTGCTTACTGCCTCCATCATCATTGTCTTTACTGTAAATGTGAATTATTGAAAGGGAGACGCAGGTCGTGGCCTGATTCAGAGAAACATGAAGACTTTTCCTGGCCATGAAACTCGATACACCGAGGGAAGGACAGACGAGGCTGCCTGTCTGCTTGTGGATGAGGAGGCCGCTAGAGCGATATTCCGCCCCCACATCCTGTGCAATTAACTGGCTTCCTCTGGTCCGTCAGGGTGGCTGATAAGATAACACAGCAGTTGTAATCAGAGACTCAACAGACAGCATCTTAAGAAGAAAGAAGAGTGATAAGAGGGAATGTAGTGCAGTTCCTGTGTCAACTCTTGTTACATGTTAATCTTGTTATAATACAGACAGTGCCTTCTCTATGCATGGCACATCCAGCACCAGAAACACTTCATTATGTTTTGTCTTCCTTCAGAAACATACTCCTCACTGGAGAAACATGGTTTTATGGAATACAAGGTTCATTACCGCGTTTACAATAGCCAGCCAGCTGAATCCTGTACACGTACACCAAAAGATTCATTTTAATAATGTCCTCCAACGCACCCCTATGTATTCCAAACTATCCCTTCCAGACCAAAACGTGCACTTTTCACCCTGATGAGGGAGGTAGTAGGCTCCTCTGCAACGTCGGTTAATACGTACCAGACCACAGGGAGCGACATTCCAGAAGACAGTCATCATCAAGATGTAAAAATGTAATTTCTCAATGCTTTTGACATGTTCCGTCCATCTTTTCCTCGATATATATAATCGCTCTAACAATAGCCTATTAGGTGAAGTGTTTGTGAAAAAAGTTTTGTGCAGTAAATATTTTCGAATCAATGAAATAAACACTGCATTCGTTTGTTCCTGAGTTTAATAAAATATAAGCTCTGCAACTGAAACAGCGTCATTAAATAAAGACGATAACAATGGCCGTATTATAAATTCACAGACCAGTTTGAAAAGTGACAATTTGAAAACTTTGTTGTCCCATATTCGAATCCCGACAGAGGTGTTTCGTGGCCTTCCCAAATTTCTCCAAGAAAATAACTGTAAAGTTTTTAAAAATTACTCCCACGATCACAAAAATGGAGCCTTCACAGACTGCGTTTGAGAATTCATAATTCCTTTATATGATTTGGTTGAAAAAAATAGTGTATAAGTGTTTGAACCGGATTCAATCGGTTCAGGACAGGGTTCAGTGGCGGGATTTTGTGATTCGGGTTGCATAAAAGGAGGGATTTCTTGACTGGCTCTACGGCATAGTGTTATTCAGTTGTGTTACCAATTTAACATGGGCCATTGTTTAATAATGGCAGGGATTTGCTATTTATGGCAACAATCAAACGATTCTTATACGCCTACAAATCTGTTGAAAACATTTAACATACAGCCCTTCCCGCTGGAACCCTCAGACTTCTGTCAGTCTGTTGAATTCAACACCAAACTAGCTTTCTTTCCGAAAGGGCGCCATTGGTTGCCATGTGAAAGAGGCGACCCAACATAAACAATGACCTGTATTGAAGTCCCTCTCTACAGACCGACGTATTGTATTACAGCCTACCCCGATGACAAAAGCCAGAGGATTCAGAGCAGCCAGCTCAGGGGCTGTGGGCCAAGAAGTCCATTTCACCAGACCCAAAATTCTCTTGTACCACATACGGTACAACATTTAGAAATCGTAGCTTTTCGCAGGAACCATGAAATGAAAAATAGGTTTTCTTGAGGATTTAACGGCCGATAAACATTTAAATTTTTATGGAATGCTAAAGTTCATTACCATTTCCACAAAAGTTGACCATGGTACGAGCAAGAACAAAAATCCATCGAGACAGTTCAGAATCTACACTGACTAGGCAACCGGGCTTCGATTCCCGGCAGAAACCAAGTTTTCTCGTCAACACCCCATCCAGGCCGGCTGTGAGGCAGACCGGCCGCCGACCAATGGATGTGCTGGGTTCATTCCCCGGAATCAGAGCGTGCCCACGGTCAAAAACTGCAGTTATTCCTTGAAAATAGAAGTAAATATAACCCTGTTTTATAGTTGGGAAAATACTGGAACATGCAAATTTCAATGAATGACTTACACAGGCACTCAGGAAAGTTGTAGTAACCATCATAGCACTTGTCACAGAACTTCCCAGCATAATTAGGTTTGCAGGGGCACTGCCCACCAGTAGATTCACAGTGGAACCCCCTGGTCCCATTGAGGTGACATTCACAAGGTCGACATTCAGGATAGCCAAAGTAGCCAAAACTGCAACTGTCACAGTTAGGTGGAGTGAACTCAACACGACATTCACAGCGACCTGTCCCCTCTTCACAGTTCCCAGTTGAATAAAAGTAGTTGCACTGACAAGCTGGAACAAGCAACACATACTACAGTATCATCATAATGTCTCCATTCAAGAGTGGCTTCAAGAAATGGCTGGTGCACAAGCATCTTTCACCTTTTGTCCCAGACTGGCTTTGGTCTTGGTATTATTACAAGTACTCATCAAAGAACATAAGAGAAGACTACAGGATTAAGTCACTTTGTTTATAAGAATTGCTTTTCAGTTTATTGTCTGGAATGTGGATGCATGATTTATGCAAAATTGATGACAACAGTCTGTCACTGAAAATAATACAGTGTTGCCTATTCATAAAAGTGTAACATTTTAACAACTGAATAAACAGTACATGGTGTACTGGTTACAAAATACAACTTATTTTATTCATTTAAAATTATTGCATGTATATTACAGACCCAATATTCATGTCATGATCATCATATTTCTTCTGTATTGTACATGTTTCACCTGTTACATTCATATGTTTGCAAGGTCACACTGTAGATCACATGATTTGTACCAACAACAAAACAGTTTTCACCAAACCAACCTGGAGGAATGTCTTCCAGCAACATTTTGGATTTTATAGCTGCCATTATTTCCTTTCATGAAAAAAGATAAACTTCTGATGGTATATATATAGACATTTTGACATGTGAATAATGTACAACACACAGAAATTCAGAGTGAAAATAAACTTACGGTGACAAACATCTGTTTCATTGAGTTTCTTTCCGAATGGACGAAAGTAGCCGGGTTTGCATCGGTTGCAGTTGATGCCCTCAGTGTTGTCTCGGCAGTTCTGGCACACACCACCTCCTTCGTAGTAACCATGTATATCTAGCGAGAGATGTTGCCTGTCTACTTCAGGGTCATATATGCACTCCTCGGTATGTCCAAAACAGTTGCAAGCTGGAAATCATTAATCATAAAACTCCTTTTGCCTTATAATCTTTTTAAAAACATTAATATAATATGCCTTCCTGCCAGCTACAGTATTCTGTTAAACCTGTGAGAATCAGTTCAGTTCATTACACTCTATCATAAATGAAGAACACTTTATGAGCCTATTCTGTTCATCTGTCACATCTTCCAGCTGAAGATATTGTGCTGCCATATATTGGTGGTTCTAGAAAAAACATGTTTTGTATAATAATTAGAGAACAGTTGATCAGATTTTCATTAAGTTTGGTACGAAGGTTGGGTAACTTACAAAACTAGACAAACTATTTTGATTTGTTACAGATACTATGTCCAGTGATACAAAGCATGAGAACTCATATATACTCACATTCACATACAAAAGGTTGATAACTCTTTGACTGCCTCCAAGCTTTCTGCTGGAAACCAGGACAGCACGCGTCACAGTTTCCACCACACGTATGGTGTTGACAACGACATAACAGCTTGTATGGGTCATTAGGGTCTGTGATGTCACAAGTGTCTGCATGACCATTACACATACAGCGTCCTCCAATGCTGATGTCTTTAATGGAATAGAAGTACTGGACAGAAAAACAAGTTCTAAGAGTCACTCACTCCCAATATGGTGCAAAATTGGGTTCCAAAGAATATGTATAAACATCTTCCTGGAGAGAATGACCAAAACACTTACACAAATAAGGTCACAATTTCAGAGTCTTCTGAATGCAGAGTAGGTATTAAAATAACAAACAATTTTGTTGAAACTTTGTGTAACTTACCCTTCGGGTTACAGTTGGATCTTGACGGGCAACTGACATAAGATGTCCCAGCAAAGTTTTAGTTCGAAGGAAACGGAGACGAACATTTGTAGCCCTAGTCCATTCTTGTAGCACTGTTGAATTGAAGAAATCATTTGCTGATGGGCGATTGTTCAGCAGAGATACCACAATCTGAAATAGAAAAATTAAAAGTACTCAATTATTTCTCTTTGTATCCTTTAGCATACAGAATTCATATCACACACACGGTATAATGAAGAAAACAGTGTATATATTAATTAAAATATTATTGTAATTGTGTTATATTGAAAGTATGTACACTGACACATATGTGTGAATAAAACATAAAGATGACATTATAAATCATTCACAAAACAATTTCATTCAGCATTTTGAAATGTCCCAAAATGAAAAAAAGGAAGAAAAGAACCCAGCAAAGAAGGCTTGTGTGATGGGGCTCTCTTCACAAGAACTCTTTTCTCTCTCTTAAGAGGAAGAAGTCTAAATAACAGGAAGAAAGTAACATTCAACCAGTCAGGTAAACATATTTACATTGATTTATGGGAAGTATTTTGATACTCTTCATATTTCATTAATATTCACAAGTTTACTGTGATAACAATTTTGTGAAAAATGTGTCAGTATGTTACTAAAACGTCTTAAAAACTGGTAGTAATAATGCTGGTTTCAATTATGTTGGAACCCATGATTCTTGCATTTAACAGAATTATAATATATTAGAATTTGACGACTTTAATCTACATACCATTATAGATGTGCCCTGCTAGAAAAACGACGCACAAATCACCACTTGTGTGGTATGGACAAATGTTATGCATGGATAGTAATAACATTCCTTAGAGAAAACAAATGGTGGAGATGTCAAAGAACACCTTCGGAAGCTATATAACAAGGCCACATAAGAGAAGATATATAAATCAGTGCGGGGAAAGACAAAACTTAGCTACAAGAAGAGCACTTTATCTTTGCTCACATACCTCACCACCTTCCAGAGGCACCACCTTGGAGTACTGCGTCTCACAGACTACAGAATCATCTCTGGTGATAAGCTGTAGGCTTTCTCGCCCAAAATAGGTCTCACAGTCTCTGCAAATGTAATGTCAGCTTTATGAGGGACACAGCATTTCCTGGGAGTGTTAATGAAATCACAAGAGTTACCCAGATGGTATACTGAAAGTAATAATGAAATGAGGATATTGGATAAGAAAATGAGGAAACATTAGAATGAAATGTGTTATGCTTGAATAACAAAAGGATTCCTTTGAAGACATCACAAATAAAAGCAGTAAATGAAAGTTGAGGAGACCAAATAAGGGAATACAAATGAAACAGAGATGGAAACAATAGACACAAATACAAGAGGAGAGCTTATGGAAAGACAGACTTCATTGCTCTTACTTTGTGTAACAAAACTTTGGAAGTGAAGCCCATTATGGGTGGTTGTACTGGCAACCAATGGGAACATCACATAAAACCCATATTTATTTGTGCATTAGCAATCTTAATTATCATCCTATAAAATCAAATGATTTTCCAGTTTTCTTAATTCTGTGTGCACAACTAAAATTTGAAGAAAATCGCTTGAAACACAGAAAATATACTGTAGAATGAGAAGCTGCATGAAGGACATATACACAGTTGGAACATGGGTGGTTTATACCATAACCAAATCCCCTCACCAGTTATTACTCTGAACCTATAACTGTCTGATACAGTTACAGAAATAGGAAGCAGAGTCAATGTTTGTTTAGATGACAAGATCTCTACCCAATCCTCCCAATTTATGTCAAGTGTCCTGGAGTTCTATTTTCACATGTACACAAACACACCTAATATTAAGTGTGTTAGCATACAATGTTGTGTGTTAATATGGCATACCCTGGTGTGTCGGCAAAGTACTGCCATGGCTGATAAGTCACTCCATTGTCAACAGATTTTTCCAGAACCCATACACCAGGTCGAGGTGAGTTAGCCATCTTGATGAACACATAAGCCACATGGAACTCCTGCAAATTAAATTATACATTACTTTCAGTAGGCCTACTTCTGAAACACAAGCGACATGGACTGCAAATGCCAGTAAAGGAGGAGCAGTAACCTGTTACAACCCCCAGGTCCTTGAAAGATGGATAAATCATGCCTTGCTGCATAATTCTCAATGCTTGAGTAAACATGACGTCTGATTTAAACATGTATAACATAAAAGAGTTATAATTGCTCTTTCAATAAACATGTTTAGGCTGCTTATAAAAACTATACATTTCTGGAGATGACTGTCATCTGGGATGTTATGTCACTAGTCTCATAAAAACTGGCCGACGTTTCGGAGGTGCTTACTGCCTCCATCATCATTGTCTTTACTGTAAATGTGAATTATTGAAAGGGAGACGCAGGTCGTGGCCTGATTCAGAGAAACATGAAGACTTTTCCTGGCCATGAAACTCGATACACCGAGGGAAGGACAGACGAGGCTGCCTGTCTGCTTGTGGATGAGGAGGCCGCTAGAGCGATATTCCGCCCCCACATCCTGTGCAATTAACTGGCTTCCTCTGGTCCGTCAGGGTGGCTGATAAGATAACACAGCAGTTGTAATCAGAGACTCAACAGACAGCATCTTAAGAAGAAAGAAGAGTGATAAGAGGGAATGTAGTGCAGTTCCTGTGTCAACTCTTGTTACATGTTAATCTTGTTATAATACAGACAGTGCCTTCTCTATGCATGGCACATCCAGCACCAGAAACACTTCATTATGTTTTGTCTTCCTTCAGAAACATACTCCTCACTGGAGAAACATGGTTTTATGGAATACAAGGTTCATTACCGCGTTTACAATAGCCAGCCAGCTGAATCCTGTACACGTACACCAAAAGATTCATTTTAATAATGTCCTCCAACGCACCCCTATGTATTCCAAACTATCCCTTCCAGACCAAAACGTGCACTTTTCACCCTGATGAGGGAGGTAGTAGGCTCCTCTGCAACGTCGGTTAATACGTACCAGACCACAGGGAGCGACATTCCAGAAGACAGTCATCATCAAGATGTAAAAATGTAATTTCTCAATGCTTTTGACATGTTCCGTCCATCTTTTCCTCGATATATATAATCGCTCTAACAATAGCCTATTAGGTGAAGTGTTTGTGAAAAAAGTTTTGTGCAGTAAATATTTTCGAATCAATGAAATAAACACTGCATTCGTTTGTTCCTGAGTTTAATAAAATATAAGCTCTGCAACTGAAACAGCGTCATTAAATAAAGACGATAACAATGGCCGTATTATAAATTCACAGACCAGTTTGAAAAGTGACAATTTGAAAACTTTGTTGTCCCATATTCGAATCCCGACAGAGGTGTTTCGTGGCCTTCCCAAATTTCTCCAAGAAAATAACTGTAAAGTTTTTAAAAATTACTCCCACGATCACAAAAATGGAGCCTTCACAGACTGCGTTTGAGAATTCATAATTCCTTTATATGATTTGGTTGAAAAAAATAGTGTATAAGTGTTTGAACCGGATTCAATCGGTTCAGGACAGGGTTCAGTGGCGGGATTTTGTGATTCGGGTTGCATAAAAGGAGGGATTTCTTGACTGGCTCTACGGCATAGTGTTATTCAGTTGTGTTACCAATTTAACATGGGCCATTGTTTAATAATGGCAGGGATTTGCTATTTATGGCAACAATCAAACGATTCTTATACGCCTACAAATCTGTTGAAAACATTTAACATACAGCCCTTCCCGCTGGAACCCTCAGACTTCTGTCAGTCTGTTGAATTCAACACCAAACTAGCTTTCTTTCCGAAAGGGCGCCATTGGTTGCCATGTGAAAGAGGCGACCCAACATAAACAATGACCTGTATTGAAGTCCCTCTCTACAGACCGACGTATTGTATTACAGCCTACCCCGATGACAAAAGCCAGAGGATTCAGAGCAGCCAGCTCAGGGGCTGTGGGCCAAGAAGTCCATTTCACCAGACCCAAAATTCTCTTGTACCACATACGGTACAACATTTAGAAATCGTAGCTTTTCGCAGGAACCATGAAATGAAAAATAGGTTTTCTTGAGGATTTAACGGCCGATAAACATTTAAATTTTTATGGAATGCTAAAGTTCATTACCATTTCCACAAAAGTTGACCATGGTACGAGCAAGAACAAAAATCCATCGAGACAGTTCAGAATCTACACTGACTAGGCAACCGGGCTTCGATTCCCGGCAGAAACCAAGTTTTCTCGTCAACACCCCATCCAGGCCGGCTGTGAGGCAGACCGGCCGCCGACCAATGGATGTGCTGGGTTCATTCCCCGGAATCAGAGCGTGCCCACGGTCTGAAGCTGACCACTCACCTCCATCTAGCGCCCGTGGTTAAGAATGCGTGGAGCTATACCTCCACTCGCTCGTCCGTCTACCGACACAATTTGCCTCGCCACTCAACTGTTTCAAGGTCCATTTTAATATTACCCTTCAATTAATGTTCATTTTCTACCACGTGGTATTTTACCTTCACATTTTTGAACTAAAATTTTGTGTTTTTCATTTGTCTTTTGGGTCCTAAATGTCCCGCCCACTTCGACCTCCTTAATTAAATAGTATTGGGCGACAAGTATAAATTATGTTGCTCCTTTGTGTAATTTTCTCCATCTACCATACACGTTTCTTTGGTCCAAAAAATATGGTAACAAATCAATTTTCTGCGATGAAGATTTTTAAACAGTTCATTCAACCCCAATCTGGAGGATAATATATTTTCATCATGAAGATGACAGCCTTCTGGGACAATGCGTCGTGAAGTCTCGTAGAAGTTCACAGACGTTTCAGAGGTGTGTACTGCCTTCATAATCAAGGTGATGACTGACCGTACTTTCGAAACGTCGATCAATTTCTACGATACTAAAAATCGCAATGTCCCAGATGGCTGTGATCCGCATATTCCCTGCCCTTAGAACCTGAAATCTCATTAATTTCGGGAAGATTTTAATAAATGAGTAACCAGATCAATGCAAAACAGACCTATCTGCATTCAAAACTGGAGTACACTTTTGCACGTGTGTGATCTGTAGTTATTTTTCTGAAGACAGCTTCTGAAAAAAATCAACAAGCTCAATGTGTGGAATTCTGTGTGGGAATATCACCAAGGAACAAAGCACCAGCTGAGGAGCACATGGCGATTATGTCAGCACTTCTGTTGCTAGCCTGCCGCACATCCTTCCTCACCCCCCCCCCCCGGGCCCACCAACATACACCCCTCCTACCAGTGTAACAAAGTTTTCTGTCTTCAGGAGATGTCAGCTCATTACACGCATAAACTTTCTTCATATTGCTGGAGACAACTGGCATCTGCCCATTTATTTAAAACCAACATTAAATTGGGAATGGGTCCAATGACTGTAGGCTACCATTTTTACCTTTAAATAACTAATAAACTTCAAAATAAGACAATAATAATAAATCAAGAACAACACACAAAAAGTGGATCATGTCATTAACGTACATATTCTGAATAGCAGAGGAGCTGTAATTTCGAGGCGATCTGTAGCTTTACTCTTTGGTGACATAACGAAATGTGCCACAGTAAAGAACGCCACGAGGGTGATGTCACTGTCCTTAAAGAGGACATCTGTTCACTCGCAAGAGGGGAGGACTACTCCAGGGGCATATGCCACCAGGACGGGAACCGTTCCAAATGCGTTCTTTGCTAGATAAAGTCAAATCTGTCAAAGTATTGACTCCTGATGGAATGAGTTCGTAGCTCTGCTATAAGCGTTTATTTATTTATTTATTTGTTGTCTGCTTAAAGGCTGTCTCTAGCTCCACTATGTAGCATCCCACTGACTCTTCTTCTTGATAGGAGTCCAAGCAATGCTGGACATACGACACCTCTTTCCAGCCACTTATGTTCAAACCACTGCTGCAACCAGAGTTACAATGGACACGATCCAATCAAAGGTCGTGCTGATCTCACCTTTATCCATCAATGTTATGTTAGATTCACCATTCCTCATTGAACCTTACCTGTCCCAGGTCGATGGTAAGGTTGACCTCATTGTATTTGACACCACGCGAAAGTGGCGGGCTTTGCCACCAAGTCTCTGCACCATCCACTGCATACTGTGCGGGATGCGTCTTGTCAGGCTGGCCGGGGTCACAATAGTCACACACCTGAAATGCAAGTCAGGGAATTACAAGCGACTGAACTTGCACACCATTGAATTGTCATCTCACAAGTATTATTTTTTTTAAAAAAAACCCGTGAAAGTTCACGAAATGTACGCATAATAGGAAGGCCATGTCTGTATATCCACACGACGGGGTTCTCACGGCAGTGAAGATATCTTGGTTTTTACTGGACTGAAAAGCTATATGTAGATCTGTGGGCAGATACCAATATTTCAAAGAAACTTACTGCCTCCATCTTCATGACTGAAAATGGGGGGGCAGCATTTCCCTTCGAAACGTTTGTTGTACCCACCTAAGAGTCTGTACGACGTGACAACCTGGAATGCCACTGCCGGACAAAAAAGAAATTAACTCATTTCGAAAATGTTCCCTCGAAGTGCGGCTTTGATCTCATGTTTTGACAGGCTTGTGTCTGTCTGATAGGAAGATAAACTGTCGACAAGTCAGTCTACTTGAATTGCGCTGAGCCCAACAGCAATTACTGCCGATGTATGTACAAGCCCAGTCAAATCTTTGTGCACTTATATTTCATTCCCTTCTTGCCTTCTGTGCTTTGCATCAGCTTGTGGTTTCCATGCATTACCGTCAGTCAGTCAACTGTACTAAAAAAAGGTGTCATTCCCACAAAAGTACGAAGTAACAATCACGATTTCAAAACGTAAAACGACGTTTCGGAGATGGTCCGGAGATAGGGATTAGCTCTATCTAGTTGGCCCAACTGTGTAGGAACCTGAAGACGGAGATAGAGTCCCATCTCCGAAACGTCGTTTTACGTTTTATATTTACTAGACGATGGATAATATTCAAGGAAATTTTTATTCAATTGACGATTTCTGGTCATTCACAAGGGCCGAGCTCAGTGTGTGGCTGAGATGGAAGACCGTGGTTCTGTTACCGACAGGGGCGACTATAAGGATCGTGCAGTCTAGTAACCCATGGTTACCGAGGGCTCTTTCTGGGGGCCACTGGAACGTGAAGCTCAACTCTTAATAATGAATGGAACATTACCTCCATAGTCCCTATACGCCTTTGGTACAGTACGCTTTTCTTGAACTACGTACTCGTCAGATGAAAGAGACTAATAAGAAAAATCAGGACATTTTTAAAGATTGATTCAAATAAACTGCATAACGGAAGTGAATGTTGGCAAATGTAATGTGAAGTCGGGTTTCTTTTTTTTTTGGGGGGGGGGATATTTCGAAGAGGGAGGCGGTGCGTGTTATATTTGGGTAAAAACAGAGTGTTCCAAAAAGATATAAACACACATTCAATGAATAAAATAAAGATGTTTTAACCAAAACCTGCAAACGTCAGCTATGACACTTTGCGAATTAGCGAGTCTTCGTGTTGGTGTTCAAAATAACCCCCGTTTGATTCGTGGCACAGTTGGCAGCAGTGAGTAGCTGACTGAAAAGCGGCCACCAAAATTTCTGCTGTGTATATACATCTTTTTGGGACACCCTGTGCTATTTTGGTCTTCGTTTTGCGGTCTTCTGGGCTGAGGAAATGAAGGGGAGAAAACGGCGGAAGTAACGAATTAACGAGAAGAATCCGCACTTACTCACACATCGGCCTCTCTTTGGAGGGAGGAATTGAATTTCCATGTCCCGAAACGCAGAAATAATAAATTGAAGGAGGCACGAGAACCTGAGGAAAAACATTGTAAGCGTGGTTGTCTGAAGCGTTCTGGCACCGATAGGACCTTGCAAGCACAATAATTGTATCAGACTGGTAGTAATTAATTCCTGAGAACTGTCCATTGGTTCCATCTTCCTACATGAGATCTTGCATTGTGTCGATTGCAATAATAAATCGTAAACCGTTTTGATCCAAGGACCAGTAAGACCGCAACACGTTTTCCGAGGGCTACACCCTGTCTATCTCACAATGTACAGAACAAATAATAAATAGCCCACAAACCTAATTACAATCAACACACAAATATGTTTAACTGCAGCATAAAAATTACCGTCTTTGTGTGTCATGAAAATGAAAGCGATGTCGCCATCCGACGTACTGAAATTTCGTTATTAAAAATTATTCAAGAAGACTTATGAAATAATTTGTCATAAATCTCTTGTCGGTATATAATGACAAGAAATTGCATGTTACAACTTGCCTCTGGATTACGCACTTCAGAAGTTCGCCCTTACAAACCAGAGTGATTAGCGTTCTTACTTCGCATTCGAGAGGTCCCTTGTTCGAATCTAGCTGGGAGATCGGATGTCCTGAATTTGTTCCACGTTTTTCAGTATCACTAGGCAAATTCTGAAACAGTGCCTTGAAACATACTAGGACCGCTTTATTTCACCTTTACGACCTATGCAGTTGAAAATTGTCGTTAAAAACACAAAAATCAATCAGTTGTTAACGGAGGCGGCCTGAGTCTACACGAGGTATTGGGTGGATGTCCATGTTGGTCTTCTGGGTTGTAACGCCATGTGGATTTGTAGGCAGATACTGACGTTTCGGGGAGACATACTGCCTCCATCTTCAGGATATCTATCTGCAAGACCACAACCCAGAAGGCCAACATGGACTTCCTCACAGCCGTGAGAACCTCAAATCTCTATAGGATAAACAGTGCCAGTATTTGAGGTGCAGTAATCTGAGTAATAGAGCCACGGTGGTCTAGCGGTTAGAACGCTGGCCTTGTAATCCTGGGGTCTCGGGTTCGATTCCCGGCGGTGCCCCGAATTTATAACTTGTGTTGGGAAAGGCCGTGGTCTAGGCAACACGGAGTTTTCCTCCGTGGCATCCCAACAATTACTCCATTCACACACAGAAGAAGGGAATGGCAAACCACTTCTGGATCATCTGCCAAGAACGTATATGAACAGGTCCCAGTCCGAGAAAAGGATGGAAGGATCCTGTTCATATGGACCTGTCGTCAGACAGAACACTAAATAAATAATAATCTGAAATAAATACGTCTTCAGACTATTTGCTCTGATTCTTATGAAGGCTGCCTGAGGACATGCAAGGCAGGTAGTTTAATTTTTTATAGTCCTACAGAACGTCCCCTTCCCATCTGAGCCTTTCCATGAGATTGAAGGGAACCTGCTGGAAAATCCAGCCATACATCCCAGAAACTGGGTGTGATCTATCGATGAGGTAATTGGGGGAATCAAGCAACTCTCGAAATGAGCCGGGTGGCAGTAGAAGGAAATTCAACACATTCGAACTCCATCTTTCTTCAGCGAGGCTCGTGTTGGCATTTGGAAACAAAATCTGAAAGACTAGAAAAGCGGATGAAATGAAATTTATGAGAGCTGCAGATTACAAAGGATTAGTAGGATCTGAGATTCTCACGGCGGCGAATTCGAAGATGGCTGTCTTCTGGGTTGTAACGCCCTGATGATGGAGGCAGCAAGGACCTCTAAAACGTCGGTAAACTCCTACCAGACTACGCGGCGCTACAACTCAGAAGACAGCCATCTTAGTTTTCAGGATTAAATCGTAAGTCACATGCAGACACTTCGGAGCTTCTACTTGTGGTGAGGCAGACACACAATTATGAAACCAAAACGAGATTTTCGATTTTCAAACGTTTTATACACGGTATGGTTTGTATACAATACACATTACATGTGTGCCATCAAAAGTGTTGTCCAACCCCCACCAATCGTCCACATGTCCGCGACATTTACTACACATTAAAAAAGTTACGCATAAATTAAATTTTTAAATTCCAGCCCCAAAAATAGAGTGTCACTGTCAGTAGAGAAAACTGGCATTTGTTTCTTTGTCATGGAGGCACCGGAATTTAAGCGACACCCCATACAAGTGTAAGCTTGTTTAATTAACGCCTCGTGAGTAAAGTGAACTTTGGATGTGTGCTGCAAATCAGTCAAAGTTACGACACTCAAAATTAGGTCACTTTTTGTGGGCTTGCAACGGTTAGGATCGCTCTAAACAACAGAGCATGTTTATGAAATGTACTACTACAAAAAGTACTGAAATCTGCAGAGAGCGTTTCATTTTAAAATCGTCTTATGTAACACATGGATGGATCATAGACTGAACTTGTACAACATTTTACCGATTAGTTCTGAAACTGTTGCCTAGATTTCGACAATTAGGCCCTCTTGAATGGGATGTTGCGCCTTATAGTCTAGTTGAAACCTACCGACGTTTCCAGTGATGCTTATTGCCTCCATCGTCGCCCTGAAGATGGAAGCAACAGAGATTTCTGAAACTCCCATCTTTACACTCGCCGCCGTGAGAAAATGAACTCTCGCTGAGGGCTACATATTACGTTACATAAAACATTTTTACAATGAGCCATTCTGAGAAAACAAGTGACCTGAAGTTCAACCAAATTTTAAGTAACTAAAATGTTATACTCGGCCAATCAGTCCCGCACGAGTACAAATCCGCTTAATAAAACATGCGGACGGACGCTGACAAGAACACTTAAGAATTAATTAATTTCCTTCTCGTTCACGAGGAATAGTTTGGTCTAGAAACCGTCAAAGTAATCCTATTGGCTTTCATAACTAACCTGCCCTTGTATAAGGTTCACGTTCACATCTCGGTCCGCGTTGGCCCCAACCAACTTGCAGTATAGTTCCGGTTCTTGGATCTCCTCCCCACAGGTGGCAGTAGCATAGATTCGGCGTCCCTCTGCCAGGTTGAAATAGGGCGGCGTCAGGATGACGCCCCGGGCTGCCTTGACGCCCAGTAAGACCACTGCCAGCAACTGCAACAGCCTCATCGTTCCGCTCACTTCCTCGCCGCTCAGTGGTCGGCACGTTACTGCCGCCTCGCTGCTTGCAGCCCAGTGCATGCGGCGCTGACCACGCCCCGTCTGCGAGTCTCTCGCTGCAGGTCCAGGTTCGATTCTGAGGCACGCTTAGCAAACTGTATGCGCCGACCCCGACCACGCGGTTCTTCAGAAAATCTCACAACGAAAACTTGTACTCTTTGGAGTACACTGACATTCATAAAGCGTTCCTCACGGCACACCAATAGGTCACTGTTGCACAAATGCGATCCAAGGCCATTGTTGAGCAACAGCGTATTCCAACAATGTCCATACGCCATTGCAACCAGGATGGTGTTGTGGTGGACTGTGGAACAAAGCCCCTGCAGCAACGATCACTGGGGGTCATGCCCCAATGAAGTGAGTGTCCTGGGAAGCAAAGCCCCAGGGGTTAAATAAAAATCCTAGTTGGGAGGCAGCGGGGCATTACCTGGAGGTGCAGTTCCTGGAAGTGGCCTAGCCTCATGGGTGGCGAGGCCCCTTGGGGGTAGTTTCAGTCCTCTGATGTGGTACAGGCAAAGGAGTGTCAGACCCTGGAAAGGTAATGCTATGAAATAACAATAGGAACAGCAATAGGATTAAGCATAACAATGTCTACATTGTTTTGCAACAGTGGTAATGCAGTTGATAGCAAAGTTCTAATATACAAATAGAAAAGTATATAGACTTTTGGCTGGGAAAGCAACAAACTCTTGTAAAATCAAGACACAGATTGGATAATCTTCATGAAACCAAGGTTTGATGAAGGTGATTGGACTAATTCTTCTTCAAGTACTATTATAGTGAACAAAAGATAAACTTTGGTCAGGAAACTTGGATGGTAGCCATTTTGAAAAATTAGCCACCACTGGGATGGTGATATGCAAAGTTATTCTGGGGACGTTACACAAACACAGCATACTGATGGAGTAAATGTTTTTATTTCTAATAATTTATATTAACATATTTCTAACAGCCAGATAAAAATACATTATTTACACACACACATTCACACACACACCATGTCACTAAGTGCAACAATACTCAATTTATAGGTAGTCCACACCCAATACACAACTAACAGATGGAAACAGCTGTTCAATGTTTCCACCACAATCATTAAAAATTCTCTCTTTAAAATGTTGATGTGGAAGTCACCAGGAAGAAGAGAAGAAGACCAAGAGTTGGATGGATAAAGAAACTCTGATATGTAATGCCAGAGACAGGAGTGGAAGAATCATGGTGAATGGACAGAGAAGAATGTCAACCCGGAATAAATACACAACATAGACATTAAGATACACACAAACTGTTACAGGGTAACTCAACAGTACCAGTTTTTGTGCTGCTGATGCTCTTTGATTGGACGGGTGATATGATACTTGCAGTGCTTACAGAATTAACAATAGTTTTGGATATTTTCCAACTAAAAAGTTTATTGCAACCTTCATGTGTAAATAAGATTAACGATAATGAGGTCCATCAAGGACTCCACAATGAGACAAAATACCTTTGCTGCTGCCAGCAACAATATTTTTCAATCATGTGTATAGACATAACAAATTCATATTATGTACAATATCATATGCTTAGACTTACCAACTACTGGACTTTTTTGTCTGTGTTTGAAATCTTTTTGCCACATGCCAGTTATTCTGTAATGTCAAGTACAAGCTGTTACATACTGCTTACAACAACACCTAGCACACAACTAGATACAGAATCTAGAAATAAGATCTCTTTGGATGTTTGTAGTACATGGCCGAAAACATGATGGAGCTACTCAAAAACACAGAAACCGAAAAGTTAACCAGAAGAGTCACATCTGCAGAATCCATGTAGATTGTAAAAACTCGAGCTGCAACAACGAAAATGTGAACCATTTAATTCACATGAAACATAAGTTTTATATTCAATAAAATGTGGGAAATATGTGAAAAAATGTATGTATGTATGCATAACTCATGACCAAAACTATGGAAAATATTTCGACAGACATTAATGCTGTTAATGATTTTGGGTGCTTGCACCACGTACAAGAGCACTGTGTTGCTGACGTTTCAGAGGAGTGTACTGCCTCCATCAACAGGGTTAAAATGAGTGAAGGATCAACATTCACAATGACTCATAATGAATTCTTAAAATCAACTGTCAGAGAACAGATGTTAAATCCTTAAGAACAAAAATGAGATAGCTTAGTGCATATGATATACAACAATAAATATAAATTACATCCACAATAAAAGAGAAGAAACAGACTGGCCTCTCAATTATGGACTAACTGTATGAGACCTAACATTTTCATAGCAGTCCATATCCATTCCAGAATCTTTTAGACATTGTACTGTGTTCCAGAGTTGTAACAACTACTGGCATTCTCAAGGACCTTGCTGCCTAGAACTTCAGTCAAAGTGACAGATACGTAGCACGAGAGACTTTGTATAAAAATGTACTACAGTGTCATGTCACACATTTCAATAATATTTAAATCATTCTGACCAGCAACAATTATGCCAATGGTGATCTTCTGGATTCTGACAAATTATTTGGGGAACATACTGCCTCCATCTTTGGGGCAGGGAAGTATTAAGTTACACTTTCTGACAGCATTTAATACTGTCCTAGTACTTACTAAAATTTGTGAATGCAGACAGGAACCATGTGAGTACACTGATGGATTCCGAATTTCTTGTTCTAAGGATCTCGATCAACTGTACAACTTTGCTTGATGCCGATATTGGAGTGCACATGGGCTGAAACAGAACATTCAGTCATAATAAGGATGTCACATTAGGTACAACATATTACTAGCTGATGGCATTATTACTGTCATGATTATTATTATCAACATTATTATTGTTGTTGAGTTATTATTACTATTATTATGCTTGTTGTTGTACTGTTATTCCTATAATACATTAATACAAACAGGAATGATTGATAGGAACAATATGTATCATACAATAAATATTTATAAAACTTACATATGTATAGCAATTGCATATACAGTGCACTGAATTACTTATTTATGGTTTATTTAACAACACTGTTAATACTTCAGATTACATGGCATCAAGTGTTATGATGATAACTGAATAATGAATTGGAAAAGATGCAGATGGAAGCAGTTGACACATAATTTAAGGTATTATTTTGGAATTTGCCTGGGGAAAGTAAGGCAGAAGAAAAAGTCACTCAGGGCAGTATTGGATTGAATACTGCTACTATTACTGCAAGTAATAATATAACAAGTTAGGATATGCACACATAGTTTAACAATCTTGTGCATTTGCCAGAATTTAACCTCCGAATTCAGTTAATAGCTGGGAATTTCCATGCTGAATTCCTTAGGTGGAGTTCACCATCCTATCACAAAACTTCAAATTTACGCTGTTTCACTTCAGCTGAGTTAGTACAAGAACCGTTTTCCTAGGGAAGAGGAACTAATTATATTACAATCAGCAGTAGTAGTAGTAGTAGTACTAATAAAGATAATAAAGCAAAAGGCTTCACAAATTGTCTTGAAGGGTAAAATTACCAACAGGAAATGTGTAACAAAGGACGCTAACTCTGAAAAAACACTGGGGAAAATATGAAACCCATGAACGTAAGAGATCACATTAATAGGCTGCAGTATACTGGCATAACAAAGTTACTGTTATTTAACATACATAATTAGGTTGGTACAATGATTTATTAGAAAACAGGTCCCAATATTCAACTTACTAAAGGTCTTCCAATGGATCCTTGCCACAAGTAATTTTAAGAGGTACTCAGCACAGAGTTTTGAATCAAGTTTGGCAACCACATGCTCAAAATATGCAGTGTATTATAGTACTTACTGCAAGAACTGCTAAGATTGTTTTGGGAAGCAGGCCAAAGACAAAGGCACCTGTAATTCCTATGTACAGCCCAAACAAAGCAAAGCTGTTCATACCAAGGAATCCCATATATTTCAGCACCAGAAAAATTAGGATTATTTGTTGGACTAAAATGATGGGATACTCCATATAAGAAAGGAGTGAATAATTGTTACAGTAATTGTAACATGTCATAACAGTGTAACTGAAAAGAGAAGGAAACATGTTACTTTATACACAGAACATGCCAAAAACCAATACCACTCAAACGTGAATCTGCAAAAGAAATTAATTCCAAGCTATTGACTGACTGACTGACTGTCAGTAACATCATATCAACTGCTTCATAATTATTGTGTGTTCTCTGCATGAAGAGAATGAAATGAAGCCACTATGCTAATATGAAAACACTTTTCTAGAGGGAAACCAAACAAAAAGATAGTCATTCAGGATTGACAGCCATGAAGAACAATTAATAATGATCAACACAACAAACAAATTATTAACCTCAAAATCACACATTCATTCACTAATAGGTTAATATATGTAACCTAGCATAATACAAGAGACTGACACTAGACAGAGGAAAAGTGCTTGTTAACTTGGAACAGAAATGACATGATATAAGAATACACAAGAAAACCTCTTACCATAAAATACATTTTACAATTAACATAAACATTACTTCTCACAAATGTTTCATCAGAAAATAGCAGCAGCTTATCACAAAAATATACCGACGCTCAAGAACCCTTAATGGAACTTGTAGATGTGAAAATCAAAACATGCAAAATACATATATAAAACAGAGTTGTGTATTTATGATTTGAGGTTCTCACAGCAGACAGTATGAAGATAGCTGTCTTCTGACAGAACGTCACCAACAATTCAAGTACTCACTGCCTCTATCATTAGGATGGCATGTCATCCTAATGATGGAAGCATCTACAACCCATAAGAAGGCAATCTTCACAGTTCTTTAACATTTTACCGGACTACGTGGCACTTCAACCCAGAAGACAGCCATTTTCAGAATTGTTTACAAATTTTAATCACATGGTAACAGAAGCATATGGATTTTGCTGAACAACTGAACTGTAGTCACACCTTGTCAATTCCAGAAGTAATGCATACAAATTGATGCCCACTGTTGACTTCAATTTTACGAGGTTAATTATTTGGGGAATTTTCAAGATAAGACACAATGAAATGGTTATTATACTTAAAAAATCTGCTATGAATTCGAGGGCACCCATCCTTGATAATAATTTAAAACCTATTTAAAACTGAAATCACTGCCAAACAATTATTTTCGCTGTCACAACAAGATCTGTTATTATCGCAAAGCACTCAACGTTTGTATTCACCAATATATAACAAATATAACTCATGGCTACAACCCTTTCCACAGCTATGGCCTTGGAAACATATTGCACGTACCAACATAACCAACATATAGATCGGTAATTCAAAGTTATAATGCACAGCTTCGGCTTTTAGATGAGAGCGGCGACGAAGGTTTGGTGTCAACTAATGTTTCGGCAAACATTGCAGATGCCATTTTCAATGTGGATATGAGGTGGGCAAGTTCTCATGGCGATTTCTGAATTTGGCAACGTAGGTTGCGATTGACGTCACGTATTGTTCTTCCATCAATCCACAGTGGTATTATAATTAATATAGAAACGATCTGGTGGTACCAATTGATATTATACCATGGTAGTACCCACTACCAAGAAGTCTGTCGGCAACACGTAACCACTAACCAACTACTCTAAACATCACCCCCACCACCTGCATTCACAACACAGAAACAGCCAGTTTTACAGATTTGAAGATTACTGTTTTGTGGGATATTGTCTTGAGGTACAGCAGAAACTAACCGACGTTTCAGAGGTAGTTATTTGCCCACTGAATGATTGCCAGTATCATACTCTACCACACCATGAAAGAAGGAACAATTATATGTTGCAAAAGAAAAATCTCTTTCACATTCTATCTATCTATGTTGGTACTGCTGTTCTACAGAATTATAGCTATAGTGTCATATATCATGACTGTCACATGTAGAATCATAAAAATAGTTAATTGGTCGAAAAGTTATTAGAATGGGACATAGACACATGGATATGATGATGTTATAAGTCTTCTGAGAGTCAAATAAAATGTTTGACGACCATTTGTTGGTACATCCCCCCTTTCTAGAAATCCATCAGAACCGTCTTACCTTATTGAATGAAGTCTTACAATTGACAGACTGTTTAAACATTCTTTAATGCACTACTCAGAAAATGCAATGTATATGCTGAGTGTGGCATGAATTTCTGCTTTGTCGAGTAGATTTTTCCCCCACTTTATGTCTGGAAGTACATGATCATCTTACATGGAGGTTCTACTGTATATTTTACCAATAAAAATTGGAGATTCCTACAATGCTCTGAATGAGAGACATGTTTTCTGTTTTCCTTAATACTGACATTCAAAAAATGGTCTGATAACTCTCAACTAACAGAAATCAAGTGTTCAACACTGCCAGTACAAAACCCCACAACCTTCCATCCTTACATATCTCCCTATATTCTCTGTTATCAAATACTTTGGCCTGTACATTAACATGAAGACTACAGTTACAAAATCATATTCTAAGAGATAACAAGTTAACAAACGACATTAGACCCAAGTTTGACATAACAGAGATTACAGATTATTTCAGGTATTTTGGAAGCAAACTTGTTAATACCTGGAGATTATGAACTTAGATATCAAGAAAAAAAATAAAGTTTTATCAAGGCTCAAGGTCAGTTTGTATAAAACATACTTCATATTGGCAGCAGCAATCTGAGCTAAAACACAAAGAAAGACCAAATGATTGCAGGCATCTTTAGTGGGATTCCTGTTAACAATGACTGAAATTCTAGAATAGACAAAGGACTGATTCACATAGAAAATATTAAGTAATATTGCAGGAATAAGGATACACACAAGATACTGAAGCAGCAGTTGTGACATGTCTCATGAGTGCACCTATTCAGACATTCAATTGTGTTCACAATAATGACATATTCTTTATAGTTTCTTGCATCAATTTTATGAATTCTTCATTACTGTAACTTTTCAGGGATTTCTGGAAAGGAGAACTGTAATGGAGAACAACTCCTATCAGCTTCACACAGTTGTTTGTTTGTATATTTCATCAGTGATAATGGTTTTATAATTTTATGTCAAAGGAAAGGGCTGGAATGATCAGGACAGTTTCAAATATATCAATAAAAAATAAAATTACAAAGGCATCAAAGTGAAGATGTGTAAACAAGTGACAGGGACCAGAGATGTGAGAAAAATATAAGTTACAAGGCTAAAGGTTATGGTTAAGACAAAGCAGGTAATGGAAATGTGTTTATAAGTGTGACAACCTGCAGAAGTAGATATTTCTGGGGATAAAGATGAAGGACAGAAGACAGGAGCCAATTTCAGACAAAACAGAAAAGCATTTTAAGTATAACCAAATTTATATCATAAAATAATATACATCTAGTACAAGAAAAACAACAAATTTGAAATGCCTTAATACTGACCACCATTACAGAATGAACATGATGCTCTGAATACTGATACCAGTAATATTCATCTGGTTTCTAGTATTCGAGAGTTCAACAGCAAGAGTAAGAGGACGAGAAACCCTGTTGTAAGCAGTTCAGTGCAACTGATGTCAGATGCAAAGAGTTATAATAATATCAATATTACATTGAATTATTAACCTCAAGTACATTCCAAAGGCAGAGATAAAACCATTTTCATGATGGTGTCAGCTCCTGCATATCATCCATCATGTCAAGTGCTTCATTGGGAGCTGCATACCGTGCTGATGAACCAGAATCTGAAAGTGAATCATACAGAACAAATAAGAGAAGACACTTAAACACACTCAGCCAATACTTCATAAGCATGAATGGGTTAATTTTTTAAATTATTTAATCACAAAGTTCTTTCTCACAAAATGTCTTTTTTACTGTTTTGATCTTCATATGGTTTTATGAATATACTTCACTGTATGATCTGAAGCTTTCACAGTGACCATGTATAAGGAATTCTTGTCAGACTAGCAGCCATGTCAGGTGGTTTAACAAATGAAACGGTGTTTTCTCCATTAAACCACCTGACATGGCTGGTAGCCTGAGAAGAATTTATTAAATATATTTCACTGATATTTGAATAGGTTATGTAAGGTTAGCGATGTGCATGTGCAGAGGATATGTGCAATAGTGTCATAATAATTACACTTCACAAATTGAGGCTACAGTCTCAGTATCACAGGATGAAGAAGTTAAATCTGTGAGTCTGTATTTGTTGCATTTGGTCCATGCCAAATTTTAATTTCTATACACACATTTCATTATCAAGTGCTTGGAAATCAACATAATTTGTGAATCCACTAGTTTATGCTGTTTGGTTTGGTTAGGTTAGGTTAATGAAGTACATATGCAGATGACCAACATTTTAAAAAAATTAAATTTTCAAAAACTTAATCATGCCAAAAAACAACAAACAAAATTTTTTTATTTATGTTTTGTTTTTTATTGGAAACATCTGAATATTTTTATTATATTCAATGTTTCTTAATATAGTAAAAAGTGTTAACATTTTGAAAATTTGGTTGAGCCATTGTGGTGAAATCTCACTGACTGAACTATCCTATCTCAAAAACAAAAGGAATGCCCAATGAAACAAAAGGTGATCCAAACTCATTACATTTTATTTATACATGCAACACTTGTAACCACATACTCAATGCAGCACAACATAACTAAGTACAAGTTAATGAAAATGCATGAAGTTTAAATACAGTATAAAAAATTTCAAATTTATTTCAGTGAAAATACAACATCACCTCAAGCCTAATGGCCCTGTGCTGTATTTTTCAAAGAAGTGATTGAAGACATACAATGTAAAGTTTTAAGCACCTGAGGCACAAACATTTTGCAAAAGGTAACATGAAGATTTAAATGTAAAACTTTAAAGATCCACAATAAAGAACTAGAAGAGAACAATGAAAAGAGTAAAGTGAATGCTAGTTATAAATAGAATATGAAAGTTAAACGATATCCAAAAAACTAAGCATTTTTTTGACAAGTTTTAAATCAAAGCATCCAGTAAAATACCCAACAAAACTGAACATGTAATTGCACTATATATATGGCACAAGTCTTCATTCAAAAGCTGGCATTACTCAGCTGGTCAAGAAATTCCCTATTTTATGCAATCTGAAGGTTCATCACTGTGTTCAGGAAAGCCTGTCACTGGACCCAATCCTGAAGAAGACAAATGCAAAGCATAGCATCATACCCTGCTTCTCTAAGATCCATTCTAATATCATGCTACCACACATGTCTAGTCTGCTTAGTGGTTTAAAAGCATTTTATTAACACACTATTTATATTATGAGTGTTTATTACCAGACTTTTATCGTGAGGTTGGCTTAGCATTCTGTCCACAAAATCCACAAATGGAGCTGGCAGTATGGGCTGAATTCAAATCTCTAACTTTCTCAATATGCTTTGTCTTTCTGCCTATGGAAAACTGTATGAGATATTTGACGTCAGTTTCCGAGAAGCTGGAAGTGTTATTTTTCAAAAGTGTTTAATCCTTACCTCTAGCCTGCTCACTGCCTTCTCTCTTCCTGCCTATGATGATCTGCACCAGGAAATGTACAACAAACAAGCCCAGTGAGACTATACCATAAATTTGGAATGTTGTTGCCCCATCAAACTTGTCATACAGTATACCTCCTAGCAGACTGCCTACAGACACACCTAGAAAACATAAAAAATGATGGTATTTCAATTTGTATTTCTATTTTTGCTTATTTTCAGTTCTTTGTCAAGTGCACAGGATATATCAGTAAATGAGAAATGACAGCATGATTACAAAGAGTGAACTGGGATGAATATGAAAGGAAATAGCAAGAAAACAAGTTCCAGAAGCATGAAAGAATGTGACATCACACATCTTGCCTATTATTTTGCACCAAGGTAATGCATATAATCATTTTATGCATTTTAAAAAGAACCAATGACTGTGTAGCAATCAGACAAGACACAGAAAACTGGGACAGTTTTGTCTTCCTGTTGGATTGAAGAAACTGAAAAGACAAATGGATTTTATAAATAAAACTTTAACATACTAACACAGTACTTACCAACTCCTTCAAACACTGCCCCCACAGTTCCCTGAACAGTGGCCTCTGTGCCAGGAGGAGCCACTACGCTGGCATATGATGTCATTGTCGCATAAAATAATCCGAATGTGAATCCCTGAAAGAGTTCCACTGGAAGGCACCACCAGGGATTCTTGAGAATAGAGTATATGATAAATCGTATACCAAATGCAAAGAGGACAAGCGACATGGCATGTACATGCCCAATTTTACGAAGAATACGACCTGCAATGAGAAAATTACATTAACCAATATGAGTTTTGCAATGGAGATAAAAGTTGTGAAAATCAGGCATCACAGTTGTTTACAGTGACTCATTTACCTTTAACACCTTACATCACAATTCATCCATTCTGAGGTAAATAAGATATTACTGTAACTCAGAGCAATTACTATCTATAAATGAAAACTTCTGTACAGGTATAAGTTTGTGCTAATAAAAATCACCTTATTAACAAACAGCCCATACAACATAAAGCATTTCCAGGTTTAAAAAAACCTCCCCTCATGTCATTAACCTTGATCATATGGGAATAAGAGCTTTAGACTTAGTTTTACTCAAAATTAGGTGCTAGCTTATTGTGGACAGACGGGAAGACATGATGAAACTAACAGGTGATGTTCTAAATGCTATTTTCTGTACACACCTATAACCATCTATTCTTAGTTTATGAAGACAGAGAAATCAGGAGAAACACTAACCAGACAGAAAGAGGAATGGCAGTTCTCCACCAAAACACTGTACACCCATCACAAGACCTTCAATTGTCTTCATCCAGTGCAGCATGTCACAACCTTCTGTAGTTGCCAGATCCTCCAGATGCCTGCAAATAATGTGTGGATGTAACTTCACATACTACTCTGAGAATTGATAAAAATGTTTTACTTTATATATTAATTTACTCAACTCTTGGTTATCCAGGGTACTGAAAGGAAAATATGTAACAAAACTAAAATTGTGGGTAATGGTATAAGTACATGTAGGCATTCTGTATAAATACATCACTGCTGAAGATTATATGACTGCTACACAAATGCCATTTAGTGTTAAACCGAGAAAATGCACTCTTCAGTGTTTCCATTATTAGTAGAATGTGCTCAAGTAAAGCTATTAGTGGAAATAATGTTTAGAAGAACTCATCATCACCTTTCATTATCAGTTTGTTACAGGCATCACAAAGCATATTTTTTCTATCTATTTTTTGTGTTTATTACACTACTTCTTCTGGGTTGTGATGTCATGTAAACTCACAGGCAGAAACCAGTGTTTCATAGAAAGATGCAGTCTCCATCTTCACAGCTAAAGAAAGATCTACCCAAGAGTCTATGCAGTGTCAAAACCCAGAAAAACACGGTCATTCTCATTGCCATGAGTACCTAATTCTTCTGAACTTATATTCTACAACGTCTGGGGTTTCCTAACAGGCTTAATTTTTTCCAATTTCTCTTGATGTCTAGAATGCACAAAACTCTGAGATGGCATAATGCTTATCTAATCATGGTCAACTTATCTCTATCCTGAGATAAATAAATATCTGAAAATGTTGTTCATAGTAGCAAATATTTTGAAGTGAACAGCTTATTTCATTGTTTGCTTCAGTAATCTATCTAATTCATCACAGGGATAAAGCGCATTACCAGAAAAGGAAGTTCCACTGTAGACCGGTGGATAGTCCAACAGCTACGCACCAGAGCATAAAAATCACAATTCTTATTTCAGTAAGAAGCTTCCCCACATCTCGCACTATACTGGTCGATAATTTTGTCTGGCTGTGCTGCACAAGAGAAAAAGAACACTGTACTGTATGTGATTGCAGCTGGGTATCAGTTCTGGTTCACCAGTTGCTTATGAGGAGAAAACTTTTCTCTGTGGAACAAGAACACAGACTGGGTACGTTTCAGAACAAAGTTCTGAGGAGAATATCGGGGGGAGTAACTGAAAGATAAATAATAAGGAACTTCACAACTTCAAAACTGTTATCAAATGTCAATGTCAAATGACAAGCTTACCTGATTTTAATTGTAGAGAAGTGGTCATGTGCATGTTTAAGTAACACCACAGTTTACCAGGAGGGACTGCACAACACCAAGAAAAATATCAGTCAGGAGAACCAATCTCTGGGCCTAGGTTTAAATCCAGGACCTCTCATATATGAAGCAGAAGTATTAACATTTGGTAACTGGAGGCATTTCACAGACATAATTTAATCCTAAAATTTGCCACTCACTAACCTTAAGTCTTGAGGACACAATAACATCAAGTATCAACATGAAGAGCATTAGATAGAAGACAACTGTGTAGTCCTTTTGAGCACGCCCCTTGCTCAATTCATCTACAAGAAAGCCTGAGATTATAGCAAATATTCCCCACCCAACAGCACCCCAGAGTCGCTGGTGTCCATAACGAGAAGACTGGTCTCCTGAAACAAAAAACAACTTGGCTAAGCATTCATAATATAACTACATTGATAGTCTTTATTATTAGCAACATCAACTGACATTAGTATAACTACCAACTGTCAAGAAATTGTAGAGTACCAACAATATGCATCTGAATAAATGCAGGTGACAGCATATTGGAAATTTAAGAATCCCAAAAAGTGAAATCTTAAATGTATGTGTCTGAATCCCACATGGGCTTCACAATTCTATAGTATGTGAAGCAGTTTACTCCCTTGTTCAAACACCTACAACAAACAAGATTTTCTATAAGATCTTAGCTGACCATAAAGGAAAGCAGCAACCAATGTAACAATCATGTAAAGCAGATAGGTCATACCCAGGCACAGCTGCCAAAAAATCTCCCTGTATTAACCCCATTCTGGATGTCAATTTAGGCAACGATGTCTGTTAATTCTGGCACAAGTCTCAACTGGTTCATATATATTTATAATAGTCCCCTACTCATGTTCTATGAAGGACCTTGAATGAAACTCTTCAAATGTTTCTGCAGTTATAGTCTCTCTGTGTTCAGAGTGTTATCTGTTCAGGGCCAAAAGGCTTGTTTACTTAACTACTTGGGATGTTGCAAGTTCATACATGGTCCTATAAATGAATCTTCAGACCCTTCTTTTGTCAATAAAACAGTGATTTCACTGCCATCTTCCTCAGTATCAATGCTCATTACAAAGCATACAAATGTTTGTATACAGACCTGCCAACTTACCCAACATCTCAAAACAAATTGCATCACCCACACACACAACAACAGCCATGCTGACCCAGCTGAAAACCATGAGGAGAAAGAAGAGCCAAAACTGGTAGAAATCTGCAACGTTCACGTCATTCACAGCAGGCTCCCTGAACACCTACATGTCAGCAAAGATAAATCCAAGCTACACTTCAATTAAATTGACTATAACGTCAAACAGATCAGCTTACTGTATATCAACCCATAGAAATCACTAATGCCTTGTGCTGGCATAGCAAGTAAGACTAATAATGCAGGATGGTGTCTGTTCCAGGTAATATCAAAGTACACTTGTGGGCACTGTCAAATAACATATCCTTTTTATTTCATATTGTTACCAGGCAACTTTTAAGCCACTGGCTTGCATTACCCAAGTCAATCATAAACCAATTCATAAAAAAATGGATCACCTCATTGACAGCAGGATCTCTGCACTGAACTCTGCATGGTGTTGTAGTTAGGTTCCTGCAGTAAGGTACATGAAATGAAGATCCAATGAATGCACGATGCACTCTGAAATGCAGGCATGAACCAGTCTGCTGGTAAACAAAAAAAGTCCTATAAATCTGTGATCTGGATGAACATGTCAATGACCCCATGACATGTAACCAACCATAGACATTATCAATGAATCTCACTTTAACAGCACCTGACAAGCTTAAGTGTGTATAAATACCTCTGATGATGTCTGTAAGGTATGGCTCAAGGGTACTTCAGCATCAAACTGCAGCAAGTTAATGTCATTCATCAAATTACAATACTGTGAAACATTCCAGACTTCACAGACTTCCTTTGTGAACCCAGCATCTGCTGCACATTCCAACTGTAACAAAACATAGTCATACACTACCTCACCCAATAAAACTTCAGAGTCATCACCACAAAAGCCACATATCTCAATGTACTAGCAAGTTTCAGTTTATTTCAGTCTTTGATAACTTTTTTTACATTCTCAAGAAAATGTACTACAAATGAAAAGTTTTTAATGAAAAAATATGACGACAGAATGTCTTGAATTTGCAGTGTCAAATGGGTCTTTGTGTATGAGCCCCTCATTATGAGAATGATGACAGATGAGTATGGAGCACTGAAAATGTTGGCAATTCTTTACTTACATATCAGTCTAGTTATTCAATTATCAAACATCACAGTGTGTCATTGCTGCATCTACCTCCCCGGTCAGATTATCAATAAGATATTACTTTTCATGCCAATACAATGCAAGTGTTTTATACAAAATACTGACCTCACATAATATAGTACCATTGTTTGATGTTTCAGCCATTAAGCGAGCTGCAGCGCAGTTGTTTGTATCATTACTACATATCTTGAAGTAAGTAAGAGCATCACAGTCCAACATGGCCTGAGAGGATGTAGTCTCAGTTTGAATCTCTGGTATATATTGAATCACAAAGAAGCTAATTGCTGTAATGATCTGGAATGCCAGAAAGAGGGTCTTTTGAAGCCGATAATGATCAGCTATTGCACCAAATACTGGCTTAGCCAACATTCCTGTGATTGGAAGTACTGTGTAGATCATACCCACAATTGTGCTCGAAAAACCCAGCTGACGAGCATAGATTGGCAAGAATGGAACAACCGGTGCTGTGCCTGGAATGGAAAGCATATGTATCATCATACTGAGTAGCCCAGAACATACTCAAACTCAATTTACAGTATGCTAACAAACACAATTTATTAATGAGATTATAAAGCTATCTTAAATTAATGATTACCAATCACTTTGTCCAGAGAAATTTCATTATTGTGGACTTGAAGCACTCACCAGCATTCCACAAGAAGTATTGACCTTTCAATGGCAGGAAGTCCAAATTGACTTTTAGATTCACCATTCTGAAAAGAATATATGTATATGTATGTCTATTGTAATCAGTCTTCTAAATTATACAAGTCTTGGTCACAGAAACTGGACTAGAATCTGAAAAAAGAAAGAAACATCAACATACATGTCACATACAGTTCGTATTTGTCACATAGTTTCATTAACACTTTCCACTGTGAGTTAAATTTGGAAAAAAATATTTTTTCTGTTTATAACATTGGTGATTTATAATTTCCAGTGCTAAAAATCTGTACATATTTAGCACAACTACCAACTGATGCCAGAACCTACTCTCACTAATATTCTCAAATGCAAAATAAATTAAAAGAAATACTTAATGCTTTGCATAAGTTATATGGTTTTAATTGTTTCTGTTTTCTCCATTACCCCTTTGTTTCAACAGAAAACTCCATAAGACAGATGGGAGAAATAAGAAACCAACTTCACAGCATGGTTCTCATATCAACATATGCAAAGTATACCTATTGATGACAAGCGATGTAATTGTTCAGGTAGTACACTATTGCTAGAGGCTCACAGGTTTCTTAAAATTTATTCCACACTCTCAACCCATTTAGAAGATCCTGCAACAAATAAAAATGTCTATTAGACTTGGTGTAAAAAGTATTAAAACTGGAATCAAACAATGCACCTCATGAGTGACAATTTTTCACAGACGGAGATAAAAATATAAGATTTCAATGCTGCAAGGCAATGAAATATTATTAATTATCAATAGATATTTTTATTACTGTTGTCACATTATTTTTCACCAAATATTTAGTCAACTTATGTTATGTTTATGAATATGTTTCATATGTTATAAAATTCTCAAAAATCATCACATTTATTTATACATGCTCAGAATTTTTAACTGTAAACCTTGCGGCACATTGATTAAATTGCTCAGAATATTTCGTTGAGGTTAATTCTTCTATGGAGTAGGAGTGACATAGGAGATATTCTTTTAGTGCTGGCTAAACGTTTTATTAGTAAGTAATGAAGTGTGATAATGTAAATGTTAGTCTGTTGGATAAAATCACTTGCTCACACAAGCACCACTAATACCAGCCACTCTTAAAACAATGAGAGCAAACTGATTAAACCACTTACCCCGAAAAACGAAAAATCACCTTCTACTCGCCTTGGTTCATACCTCCACCAGCAATTTCATCTACATGCAGGCCAACTATATAGCACAGATAATACGAGCCGCAGAGCATACCAGAACTATATAGTGTGAAACTTCAGTGAGCCTAACTTTCAAACAGTACAGCTATTGTTAAGAGATGGCGAACTCATATAGAACACTCATGCCACATTAAGTCCGAAATTCAAACTAATTCCGTTCAGTGCTCCTGGTATGTAATTGAAGCAAGAATGGTATACGACAGATAAAATTAAAAATATCTGCAACTTCGAAAACTGTTTTTGTCACGCTAAAATTTTTCCATCATAGGAGTATCCATGTCCTCTCAAAATCCAGTGGTAACAATATTAACCACCTGTGTAATGTTACTGACACCCGGATTATAACTTATAAGACAAATTGGAATAAGTTATCGAAACCATTTTGAAATGAGTTTCAGATGTTCAAAGACTCTTCTGAGTTCTATGTAAAGAACGCCCAACGTCGTGTGTCTGTAACCTAATATAAAATTTCTCAAAGGGGATCTCCTTTGAGAAATTT
>NW_019060117.1:442505-458613 GCF_000696155.1 Zootermopsis nevadensis | reverse complement strand
TTCAGGAGGGTAGGGTCTTCCAGGTTCAGAAGGGTAGGGTCTTCCAGGTTCAGAAGGGTAGGGTCTTCCAGGTTCAGTAGGGTAGGGTCTTCCAGGTTCAGGAGGGTAGGGTCTTCCAGGGAATGGAACTGAATCGGGTGGACGAAGGGTCCCACATTCTTTCTCTGCATACAGAGCTCCATTCTGAAGTTTAAAGGCATTTTCTGTTCCAGAAGCCACTGATGCACTTAGCAAGCACTGATTTGTGTTACTTCCAACCTACAGATATCATGGGAATCATATTATTACTTTATAATCATTATTTTACTTACGCTCTATGCATATAAAATTATTTCATTCAGAACTTATACAGCACAAATACCAAAATCTCACAAATTATTTATTTAATATTTCATCTAAGTAATATTATTTAAAACTTAATGAATAATAAAATACAGAATAAAAAAAAGCATTTCGATAAACACAAAATGGGTGGTTACTTGTCTGATTTCTTCCTTCGTTCTTAATGATACTAGAATCTGGGGTTCATCAGTTACTGCATAGGTGTTACTTTCACACCTTCAAACAGTAATTATCTCAGATACGACTTATAAATAGATGCTACCAAAGAACTAAAGGTCACTGGAAGAAACTTCAAGTCTGTTACATGTTCATTTTGTAGGGATATGCCATAATTTCTGCCACAAGATAAAAATAGCCTTCACGTTTGCTATGTTTTCAGAAGCAAAATAAAAATGAAATTACTTACCGTACTCAAAAATGTGTAAGATCGGCACACAAACTCTCTTTCTACGTCACATGCATGTTGACAGCTAGAGTCGCTGAAAGCTGACAGAGACTTATCAGTGTAGATTAACTGGCGATCCCGCTGGAAATTTCTGTACGCACACCTGCCGACAGCTGTTAACGAATGAAAGCATATTGTTCGTACAAAGTATTGTAAAAGCTCACAAGTATGGCCTGCAATTATGTCTAATATAATCAGCATTGTTTAACATGTCATCATTTTAATAATGTTAATATGTACTGTTAAAATATGTATATTTTCTTTACAAATATAACAACTCACGCGAAGCGCACTGGTTTTCTAGGTAATCTGAATCCAAAGATGTTTCAAATGCTTTCGGCTGAGTAAAACGATCTTCCGAACTCAGACGACACTCCTGTCTCCGATAATTGTAACTGGCCGACCTAAGTACAGATGGATTAGCAAGATTACCTTCGCCTTCCACACTGTTTTACATGAAGAGAAGTAGCAGTGAATATCAAACTGTGGATAGTAACGTAAATAATTACTGGGACAAATGAAAGCACACACATCCATGCTTTAACTACAGTCAGGCAAGAATTCAAAAGAAACACTGTTAAATTTTCAAAACAATGCAAAACAAATCTTCATAATACTATGAACTGATTGGATGTACAAACTGTAATGTTATACTCCAGTGTAAAAAGTATGTTTTCAATCAGAATGTCACAAAATAAATTTTAACACTTGTATTTATGTAACAAGCAGAGCAACGAGATGAGGCTATCAAAAAAAAAATCACTGTCTACAGATTATTCTACACAAGGGCAAACTATGACTTGTTATTTGGATGTAATAAAACTTCATAGTACAACATAGACACTACAACAGGTACAGAAACTCTGATATCAGCAGAAAAGCGCATTTCTAGAAAACATAATATTAGTATTTAATACAGAATACACAGCCAGACATAAGACGTAAGCAAACAATTACTCAATTACTAAGACTCTTTACAATGTGCAGTAAGCACTGATTACCATTCACTCACACGTAATGAAAATTCAAGACGAATAATTAGTATTGGTCTTGCGGCCTTACCTGCAGGTGAATGACCTTTCATTCAGACAGCGGTCTTCACACTCAGTTTTGCTACCGGTTACATAATGAGCATTTGTGAAACCCCTCAGCTCGTGATTTACGTGACGTTCGAACGTCCAGGACATGCCACATCCGACTCCTTGTTTGAGAAAGAAATTCACGGAAATTTTATTATGTGTTTCCAATTCATTACGACTTTGCACATAAATTGTGCGTTACTGTTGACATATCACACAGGGAATCCGAACCAATTTAATTGAAGAGGCAGGAAAGAAATATCTGCTTGTAATGACTTTTCACAAGCTTAATATTTATTCAAATACTTGTTCTAATGTTCAATCTTTCATTTAACTGGTTAAGTAAAATATTATTAAATTTGCTCTTAATTGCATTTTTAATGAAGATATACAAAATTAACTCCCCACCTCGTAGACAGATTCCTTCAAAATAAGCAATGCCAGGCACTTGACGAATGTCGATTCTTGTTGGGTCAGCATCTCCCTCCAGAGCAGTACAGTCATTGAGTTTATAGTTCATATTGAATCCGTGGCAACGCGGATCACTCTTGCATTGGTTGGAACACTGAACTGCAAGCCCAGGATTATGTCCCCTCAGCAGGGGGTACTCTCGTTGACCTTGAAGTTCATAGCCTGTCACCTTCTCGAACTCGGCTCTGCCCGCACCACAACGACCTGTGATAATCAGAACAATTTTTATGTATTGTCTTAAATCTGTTACTAAGACTCTTAGAAACACTTTAACTTCTCTTTCATCAGAACAGAATGAAGAATTACTTACTAAAATCACATCTATGAAAATTCTCTTTACGTTAGTCATGACCATAAGATTTCTGCTCTCTGTTATATGAGTATATAATCCTGGGCTTAATGTTGTATATTTCAAATAACTCTATCTCTGTTATGTTACATACTGAACAGCACATCAATATGTGATCAGCGTAACGGAGCAAACGTACAATTTCTAACACCACCATTTTTGTTCAAAATTAAGTAAGGGAAAATGCTTATATGTGTGTGTATTACACTGTAGTTCGTCCATGAAGTGTTGGAGAGTAACTTAAACTGTGCTGTGAATGTCTCTCCAGAAGCCATCTTCAGAAGCCTTACAATAAATACTATGTGGAACATTTATTTAAATCAGATAAAGCGTCCAATGCACCAGTTGGTTAGTTGCACTTACATCCCTACTACTTATTCCATGTTCACATTCACAAAATCTGTGCTAATAAAATCTACGCATTGCAACAGATGAATGGATGAAAACTTGTAATAGTTCCAGGGTTTGAAATGGAATAAGGGAAGTCTGAATTCCCATTTCCATACAATTACAAATTCTATCATCACAGCCATCCTCTGATACATCTAAAAGTTTAAATAATTCATAATCTACTAACAAATATAAACAGATCCTACAATAAAATACAGCAGAAAATTATTACACCAATTACCAGTTAAGGTCGAAGTGAATGTAGGATGCAGTCGCATGTGCTTAAGTAAGGCGATCTCAGAAGAAAAATACTTCAGCTAAGATAAGAAACTACAAAGAACATTTTGTTGTAGCCCACGTGCTGCATGCTGAACTACTGTATTCACTCTGAGCTTACTGGGCGCTGTGTCCGTACGGCTGAACAGTGTACCTTGCAGGTTGTCAGGGCTCGAAGTGCCCGGTCCCGGACCCCCTCCGACATTGCAGTTGCGCTCATAGTAGTTGGTGCCTGGCCGAGACATCAGTGCTTCGTTGCCTGCCGACGCTGTAAAAAACAGTCTTCATGTACTTCAACTCTATGACAAACTAATCACACGTCAGCATACTTTCTTCATAAACAAGAAACAGCATCACAACTACCTCCTGAAGTCATCCTACCAGCTCATCTGCGAATAACACGTCAGGAAAGGAACGTCCTCTGACATCCCCCTGAGATACAAGAGCTTATGCAACACCCATTTCCCTCAAATACTTAACCCAATGAGCACACATCACCCTGAACCCATCTGACCTAGCACCTAAAGACAAAGCATCCGTCTTCCGAATCCACGGCAATTGCTCCAGGGAGCCCACCGTAAGAGCAAGGACTGCAGATAGCCCATCTAGACTGTTGCAAATGTCTGCCTTGTATTTGGTAGTTACGCAGTTCAGTTCTCACCTACGATATCAATTACGCTAAGCGATATTCATTATGAAACAACCAACCAAAATTTCCAAGCTCATTTGTTTCACGGTGCATTCAAATTATAACATATATAACCCTCACAAAAGAAGTGCTGTATACAGAACTGTGTAAATGAATAGTAAAACTAACCTCTATCATCGCCACTGATAAAGCACTGACTTCCGCTAGGATAATATGAGAAGGAACGGCATATGAAGTCAGAATACTCAAAGCATCGCCTCTCGCAGTCCATCTCATCGCTTACGAGAGACAGAACAATATCCAGATAACGTGGATATGAGTTGGGAACTGACTTGAAGTTGCATCTTGCATCAGCTGGAACGTCACAAAGCACATAGCTGAAATTCCTATATAAAGGTACATAAATACTATCGCAGAAGTAGACTCAGTTTTATTTGTTGGGAATATTTATAACTATCAACACTACAAACATTTACCTGCTAAACACTGATTTTCTAAATATTCAACTGTTGGCGGTGCATCCACATAATCACCGGGGCGAGTCCGGCGGTCTTCACTGCTGAGGCGACACTCAGCCGTCTGCGTGTCATATTCCGCCGAACGGCAGTCAAAGCGACGTTGAGCTAAGCATTCCTCCATGCAGTCTCTGCGACTCTGCACCAACGGCAACTTCAAATCATCAAACCCACGAAGTTCTTTACCTGGCCGCCGGTCAAATGCCCAAGCTCTGCCCTCACATCCACGAACATTGCCTATAAATAACATAAAAAGAGCCAATTTAATTTATTTTTGTATGAAATGTGACGTATAGTTCCATCTAAAAGGAAATATTAACTACCAGTCCAATAGCATACCAGATATAATTTATGTGCAAATTAAATGGAATAAATTAGTCTGGTTTAACTTAAATGTCTGACTAAAAATTCAAGATATTTTTCACCATATGCATGACACGTGGAACGTTTGATACCATCCACAAAGACGGATAAGAAATAGTATTCTGTGTGGAGATCTTAACATGTATAATTGTAAAGCAGCTGATTTTGTAGTAAACTAACGGTGAACTATAAAAAAACAAAAAAACGCAGTTTCCGCGCGTGAATTATTTATGAGATAGCTAAATAACTCTACTTGTAAAATTTTAACTTACCTCTGAGGCATATCTTTTCAAAGTAGCTCTGCCCTTCCCTGGCGGAAAGTTCGCTACCACGGCCCTGCGTGTTACGATCCAGTTTGAAACACTTCATTGAATTGTAATCCAGAGTAAAGGCAGGACAATCTGACCCTGCTTCAAGGCACCGGGCCCCACATTCCAGTGTTACCCCAGGAGAAGCAGCCATAGCCAGACCAACTTGTTGAGCGCTGCGGAGAAAGTGACCAGTCACCTTCTCAAAAGTGAAGAGTCCGTCTTCACACTGACCTGCGATAACAAGTGTAATCAATCAGAATACGGACACCCAGTATGTGGAAGTGGATTGAGGTTCAAGTACGATAATTATAACTGCATGGGAGGTAGTGATTATTCATAATCGGTAATCAAACTGATTACGTTCCATACTTACTTATGCTGCACTGCTTCTCGGCGTAGACAGCATCCCGTTTGACTACTAGTGGGGCACTGCTAAGTGAAACGGAGTCATCGCCACTCAGATAACAGCGCTTTTCATCCATCGCGTAAGTGAATGCACGACAAGTGAATCCTCTTGCCTGAAAATAGTTGCCTGTCCTTTTAGCATCATTAAAGAACAGTTTGGGCAAAATTTTATCTGTAAATGTTTATTCTGTACAGTAGAGATGTGTTCAAACGTTTACTGAAATCAATGTTTACGAGGAGCCTCATCTGCCAGCCATTACGAAAATTTCAGAATTTTTTTACGACGTACGCCATAGAAATTTTAATTTTCTTTTTCTTTTAGATAATTGATGGTTGTTAAGTTAGACAATGATGAAAGAGCTGATTTGCAGATGATTACATAATTTTGCAAGCAACCAATGTAATTTTTGAACCGAATCCCATACCATTACATCTTATTCAATATTACACGTACAAACCATAAAACTATGATCATATTTTTTAATGTTTCATTGTGTTTATTTGAACATATCTTTCCCAGTTTCCTTATTTTTTATATCTGATAAAAATGTTTCTTTACCTGGTCACATAACGCTTCACATTCCCCTTGACTTGCAGCAAACTGAAGTTCGTCCATTGATATAACTGCACTCCCTTCTCTTACGTTGTAGCGACAATCTGGCAGGGCTATAAAACATGAATTCCCAAGTTTTCACACATTTCAGGTTAATAATGGAATTTTAAATCAAATCATGTACGATGAGTGCATAAAATCACGTGAAGGTGCGTATGTTATACGGGAGATTTCCCAAACTCTACAGAATGTTCAAGTCTGTTTAATTTTGGTGCATATGGCCTATTTCTGAAGTTTGTGTGGCTGATTATTGGGTGAGCGTAGATCAAATATGAATCAATAAATCAATACCAATATCAGTAAAAATCCCTACTGCACAGCCAGCAGGTCTAAGTGAGTGATGAAACATAACTCCATGGTACAACCTTCTGTTACAAGATGGAGCAAATAATATATACTAAAATATAAGTTCTATATATTTTGACTTATATATTCCGTATTTAACTTGATTTAGGAATCTATATTCTGTTTTATGAAAACTGATCATATATTCACATTTGATGAAGGTCAACAGAAGAGCATCATTAAAAATATATGATTTTTGGTGAAATATTCAATATGAATAATTTATTTTTATTGCATCTGTTCATGTTTTATGATTTTCAAGATTTACAATAATGAAACACGCTTAAAGTTCAATGCTGTTATCTACTACTTACACCTCACACACTGGTTTTCTAGATAGTCTACGGTACTTCCCGGCTGACGACGGAAAGCAGCCGGCTGACTTCGCCGGTCTTCTCGACTCAGTCGACATAAACTTAATGATTCATCGAATTCGGCTGACCTGAGAAACAGAAACTAACAATCAGAGCCATCATCAAACTAATCTTTGTCACCAAATAAGAGCTGTAAAATTTGTAGAACAAATTTTAGTACTTTGAATGATATTAAACTGAATCTTACAGTGTGGATTAGATTCATCTAGCGCAGGATGGTAACCAGTTGTTAGGTTAGGATTTCAGGTTTACAGAGCAGTTAAGTGTTCTGGGTTGTAGCGCCACGTACTCTGGTACTTCTGGCCCTTGCTGCCTCCATCATTAGGGTGATCATAGAGGCAGCGAGGACCTCTACTTCCACCACACTACACAGCACTACAAACCCAGAAGATAGCCATCAGTGGTGGTTTCTTGTAAACTGTAATGAACTTTCAGGTTTCATAAAAGGAAAGGAATTTCTTCACTGCCTAAGGAACTATCAGCTGCTCGAAAAGGACTCTACTCCACGGGATCTTGAAACACATACCTGCATGTAAAACTTGTTTCAAAGAGACATAATTTTTCACATTCAGTTTTCGTTTGTACATTTCTTTCTTCACGGTCATCAAAGTCTTCTAGGAAAGCACCCACAACTCTTTCAAACGCCCATAAACGATCTCCGCACATGGTATTCAGATTTGAAACTGAAATTTACAAAATACATTGCACTATAAAAATATTTAATAATTCAATTCTTTATTTTACTGTCCCGCATCAACAGCAAAATGGCAAATTACAGATACAGTCCAAAAATAATAAATACAACCAAGATAACAATGAGAAACTTGCAAAAAAAATATTAAATAATTATACTACACAAGGGCAAACAAATAAACAAATGCTACTAACAAAAACAAGACTGGACAGGTGTAATCAAAATTCATACATCTCTTCAGTATATTGGTTAGTTTCCATTTATACATAAAATCTGACAAAAGTGGTATATGCATCCCACATATAACACTCACCTCCACGAAGACATATTTTTTCAAAGTAATTACTTCCAATTTTTTCATGAAGACTATTCCGGTGGCCTGCTGAATCCATGTTATATGACTGACATCTTGAATTCTCATAATCTGCAAGTTACGATACGATCAGTAAACAGATTACGGGTACCACGAAACATCATATAAACTTTTTTCTTAATAAAGCACACTTACCAACTGTAAACGCAGCACAAGTTGGAGTTTGACGACATATAGCAGTGCAGTCTCTTGTAATACCAGTTCCTGGTTGTGTAAGGATGCCTTGTGTTGTACCGAATACAAATTTTACTCCTGTTGTCTTTTCGTATGTTTCTGTTCCACCAAAACACTGACCTAACGATTAAAATATGGATTATTACATAAGCGACAGATCATACATCACTTTAAGTGGAAGATACCAAAAGGTGATAAATTACAGACCCCTACCTCCCAAAATTTTGATCAGATAATTTAATACTTACCATGGACAAGATTTTGCGTTGAAAATATAACTGCCAAATGGATCAGGAAAACTTCCAAACAGTAATTAGAAACCTGAAAGTAATAACATTACTGTAGAAGGGTTACCGTATTGTTCATTATTCACATACGAGATATAACACGTGTGGATGAGAATAAAACTGCTGAGTCTAAATTTAACAGAAAGGAGAAAATACATAACATTAAAAATTACAACGATTCTGACTATAGAATATTGGAATTGCTGAACGTTGGCCCCAATAATCGCTACAACCATGAACTCCCAGTTCGCTTTTTAGGTTAAAAGCGTCAGACGTTCCATAAATTGAGTAACATGTTAATACTTTCACACAAAGCTAGGCGATGCGTTACATTGTCATAGAGTGAGTGCCGTTAGCTACATCTCCGCTTCCGATTAGAAAAATGTGATAAAAATATCATAACTGTCAACCTGGATTACACTTTTCCGGCTAATGTAAATGTTTATGTTGTATATAGCCCTATCTATTTGCGTACGTACAGCCAATGGGGTTTGTGAATTATTTCCCTAAACAGCATTAACTAGTTAATCTTTGTAATGGTGAAGTGTTTTCTTTGAGGTACGAGCTTCGGCTTCAAAGGGCTGAAGTTTGTTTACCTAACTGGATATTATTTTCTTTCCTCTTATCACAGGAAGGTACTGAGAAAGAGAACCCCGTTTCGCAAGATTTCTAGCCTCAGCTCAGTTCCCAGCCCCGCCACTGCCATCACCAACAAAAACTTGTAATTACATTATTTAACAATGATGTTTCGACTGCAGAGGTTATGCAGTGTATGTACTGGTAGATGTGGAGATACTATCGTATTCTGAGGTCTGAATTTCGAAGGAGACGGTAATGACCTTTATCGAAAGCCATCTTGGCATTTGTCTGGAACAACTGAGGAAAACAATGAACAGTCATAGCTGTAGACCCTATCTAAATTCGACTCTGTCCTTTCCCGGCCGGGGCGTGATGCTGACCACCCACCCCACCTAGTGCCAAGGTTAAGATTGAGTAGCAGCGCCTACATGGCGTATAGTGGTACAGCTTCGAAGTAAAGGTCAAGCGTACTTCCGCTCCATCGAAGTGTCCGGCTTCCGCCTGGGGGGACTGAGTAAGACCGTGTTAAATCTCGGGTGAATAAGGTGAGTCAGTCTTCGGTCAGACGCAGGTAGAGCCGAGCATCATTCTCTTTGTGAGGCAGAGGGGAAACCGTGTGCTGTATCAAGGCCGCGAGAACATCATTGCCCTGCTCCACCCCGACCAACCGGATGTCCATTGAGCCTTCCGGAAGTGAAGTTGCATAGAAAAGTAAGGTCGACGCACCTTGCCGTGCAGGACTGGTGTTGCGGAAACGGGAGTGCAAACAGGGGGCCGCAGTCACTCGCATCAAACAGAAACAGACATTTCACAGCTTCCCTAGCAACTTAACGACGTTCGCTTTTCTCTTATCTTCGACGAAGGGAAAAAGAACGTGTTACGTAAATCTCGAGACACAATTCCCTGCCTGTGTCACAGATTATGTAACTAATCATTTTGGAGAGTGTGGCATAAATTCATTTCGTTCAGGACAAAGGTTGCTGAAGAAATATTCAGAGAAAGACATGTTCCACTACAGATACATTTTACTGCAATAGAGACACACAGACTTATTAATGGATACAATATTAAAGTACTAAAATATTATCAGGGCAATTATAAAGGAAAAAAATGTGGATAGCCATGTTTTCTTATCGCAAGTCACTCAACAAACAGACCACATCACGAAACCCTGAGATTACAGAAACTGTAACATCTTTGAGATGTATGAAAACAAAATAAAAATAATTCTTTAAAATGCACAGGAATTTTGATAATCGAGTAGAAATATAAATGGGGTTGACACAAGTTTGAAAAAAAACAGGGCGTCCCAAAAAAGATGTAGAGACACAACTGTTACCTTTCAGCATTGTGTATACATCTTTTTGAGACACCCTGTATATAACTCTGTTTGATAAAACTGTGTGCTTGTGAAGTTTATTATGTCTGATCCTGTAACGCATGCAGAGTTATTGGACAATGAAGATTAAAATCAACCGGACATGTAGCACGCAGATGGTCAATGTGTGTGACGATACACGTAGAGTAGTCGAGGGTAACAGAATAAATGCGAAGATCAAGATCAATGTTGATCGGGGCCGAGAGACGAAACTATGACGTCACATAATAAAAACCATTCATTGAGCACGAAAGTTACACAAAACTAGAAATATTGTATTTTTATGACAAGCTTTTGTTTATAGGAATATGTGAAGAAAAAACACAGATGTCGCCACGTGACATATCAAGATCTCACGGCGATGAATCTGAAGAAGATTGTCTTCTGTCTAGCAGACCACACGACCCAAGAACTTTCATAATTCCTTTCCAGCAATCTGACAATACATCCTTCTACAGTTTATTTGTTGTAAAATTATCAGAACAAAATGCTTCAATATAAAGTTAACAATCTGTAGCTTCACCAAAGATTATTGGGGTGATAACATCAAGGAGAATTACATGTCTAGAGCATGTAGCATGCATGCCAGTGATTGGCCAAAAACATTAAGAAACGGGACCTCTAGGTACACCCAGACGTAGATTTAAAATGTATAAACTGTGTCTGTGGACTGGGTTTTTATGATTCAGTAATACGTACCAATGACAAGCTCTTGTGAACACGTTAATAAACAACACGAATGCTTCACAAAATTTGTTGAATAGCTGAGTGACTTTTAGCTTGTCAGAAAGGAATATGTTCTACACACTTATTCAAAGTCGGTAGAAATTACACCGCATTGTTGTATTGCAGTATCAGTGCATAATATGGCGTCGTCACGTGATAGGGGACGTATTTAGATATGGCGGCGCAGCGTAAAAAGTAAGATTTGTGATAATATAAAAGAAAGGATAAAAATTAACTGGCACTTCCGTCGTGAATCAAGAGTAAACTTGATCACACCTTCCAAAATCAACAATTAACTACAATCGTGTTACGTACCTTCTCAGGCTTCATGCTTCAGAAGAATGGCAAAGAGCAGCTCCAACTTCCAGTCACATAATTCACAAACTGTTAACTAGGATTCTGCATCTCATCGACCTGTATCACCTGTATGTGACCATGGACGCATGGGAGGAAATGGTCAGCGTGGGGGAAGGAGGGAACCAATCGGAATCTAGTTTATGTCCTGCGGAATCGAGTAAAATAAGAATTATTCCATGAAAAATTCGATGCCACGATGCGACCACAAAAGTTCCGTTCCCTGCTGAATGAACCATCACAACGAACACATTTCACCTTAGTAGTATTTCATGCTCTTAGCACATAACAATCTAGGGGAAGCCTCTAATCCCTGTCCGGATTAAACGTAAACTGCAAATCCTTATTCAAATTCAATATTGTGTCACACCAGTAATTTAGAACCGAATTGCATTGCGTATTTGTCTAGCATATCGTAACATATCCCATACTATTTTATCTTTAAAATGTATTTTCATATATCTGGGCTATTTCCACAATGTCAAAATGTTGCACGTTGTTCTCGATTATGATTTACTTCTCACATCATATTATCAGTTTTTTCAAATCAAAAATACACATCTGTTGCACGTTGTTCTCGATTATGATTTGCTCCTCACATCATATTATCAGAGTTTTCAAATCAAAAATACACATTTAAACTCGCGTGAGGCTTTGTTTAAAATTACCTTACGTAAATTATCAGGTGAATATGGTTATATTTTTTACAACAAGCAGATTTACGCAGGGAACATTTGTTGATTTTCCACAGAACCTGTCTCTATTATATTCTCATCTTTGATAAAGAATGTTACCCCAGTATGGAATTCATATGGCTGCAGAAACTAGTTCTAAAATACTCACACAATGTAAATAAATAATATTTTTTGCTAATAAAACTCACTCTTATTTAGATAAGTTTGTATATAACCAATAAACTTTTGTTAGAACAAATCTTTTGATCCCACAAGACCCATATAATATTCTAAAGAGGAAGCCATATTGTGCAAAAACATTTTTCACAATGCAGTCCTGACAATTTAGTCTTTGTGTGATAAAGCACACAGAATGATCCTCCCAGAATTGGTTTTTAGTACACTTTAGTACACAAATTTGTCAAAGAGAATTTATATTCCATTCCGTTTCTGATACAACTAAACAATGCAACGATACGCGAATGTTTACACTCTTGCATGGTGACCAGTTGGAGTGTTGGCTGTTTGTCTACCATCTTTGTTTCGCGAAATATTTTATTATGCATCTGATGACCTTGTATTACCGAATTCATGCTCTTTCCTCCGAAACTGATTGACGTGCCTTGCACTCTCTACAAAGTCAAAACATTGGGTAAACATATCGTCCTGCAATGTAACCATTCACTCATAACTGCAATCGACGTATCTCGATGTTGTCACGTGACCTGGAATACAACTACGGCCCCACAAGCCATCGCGAGAGTATCCCTGTGACGTCACATTCTGCACTACTAGCAAACCGAAAAACGTCGTACTTCCTATAATTTCTTGTAAACTTTACTGGTAATACTTTAAAAACTGGAAGATGTAAAACAAGACTTATATAATAAACAAATGAGTAACGATACCACGTACAGCGGAAAGCACCAAAGACGTATGATAAATAGATTTGTACTAAAGACCAATGTTTACCACTCAGGAAGTGGGACGGATTACGCATGAGCACATCACTGGCCTACCATGACGCCTACGTCATGGGGATATTCTTTTGTTAATCCAGTTTAAACTGATACACAAATACGTCGTTTCGGTACTACAGAATACAAATGGCATTGTAATTATTGCGGTATAATCGGCAACACACAGACAACTTTACATAAAAAGATTTCATTTGATAAAAATGCTCAAAGAGAACACTAATACTACCACTTTTGAAATGTCTTATAGCATATGTTTTACGAGTCTTATGGTAAAATGACGTATATTAAAAAACCTGTAAACAACAGCTTCAATATAGAAATTGTTTTAAACACCATTTAAGTAAGATGTTAGTTATGAACAACAGCTTCAATATAGAAATTGTTTAAACACCATTTAAGTAAGATGTAAGTTATTAAATGGGCTGTATCACTATGTATACTGATGAGAGAGAATATCAGTAAGTCAAATGCCTTTTTGCATAGATTTCCAACAGTTTATACCACTATTTTAAATATATATTACAAGGACAGTGGTAATTGGCAAGTGACATTCTATTTATGGGCACAGGACCTAAATAGTGACTATATGGCAGTCTACGAGCTGACATGGCAATGTCCATTCTGTTCTGCTCGTTGGAAGCGTTAAGATTACAACGTAAAGTTTACGAAAGTATTATTTGACCCACTGTGACTTTTTTGTTATTTAAAACCCTGCAAACCAGTCAAAAATACATCCCAAATCTATCAAATTTTATAAGATACATCCTTCAACTCCTACTAAAAGTTGTTACATTTTAGATGAAGCAATTTACAGTAGACTCTCATTCATTCCTGTCATGGAAAAGGCAAGATGCAGCGCAGAATCCCCACAAACGCAAAAGCCAATAGTCTCAAATTCAAAGAATGCAATAACCAGGGCATCAGGTCGAACAAACGAAGACTCGGAAAGGTCAGGATTGATAGAAAACGCAGTCTCTGCCACAAGCAGAACAATTTCTGGTAATGTATTCACATCAGAACAGCACAATATAACATTCTCAATTGAATTTACTACTGCGAACAATTTTTTTTTTAAAAAATCCACACTTTATTGGGCATAGCAAACAGTTAACCTTTAGAGAAAGTCACGAAAAGAAAAAAAGACACTTCTGCAACATCTTTAATGAATGACACAGAGAACCATCTTCACTGCCGGCATATTCACTACACACTATAAGTGCTCTGGAAGAAGTGTGTCGCCTGTAGTTTTTTTAATGATTGTTTTTAAGAAACTCTTTTCAGTTATTTACAACAAAACCTTAGATTACACCTATATTTAATGCACTGTTCAAGAGACTAAATAATATTAAGCAGACATCGGGGAACGTAAAGGCGCTCAACATGTTTACTGATGCATCGTTACGACCAATTTCAATACGTCGGAATCATTTCATGACTGCAATGCACAAACCACAAATTAAATAAACACCAGGAAAGATTACCAGCGATGATGATGATGATAATGAAATAATTTCTTCTCCATGCACATGCAATTATACATATCTACCCTAACCAAAATTATCCTGAAATTCTAATATCAATCCCGAAACATGTGACCCAAATTCGAGGATATTTTCACGTGAGCGACGGTGAAATGAAAGTCTACTGTACTGCAAAAGCCACTCATTCCTTTTCAAATTCACGCAAGTTATAAAGTAGGCCACCAAAATATCGGCAATTAAAGACGAGGTATTTGAAGAAAGTTGAAAAATTACAATGGAAGCTTTTAGGGCACGCACGCTCGTGGCATCAAGAAATGTCTTTTGGCGACGTACCAAACTTTACGCGCTCCAAGCCAGAAGCACCTCACAGAAATACACACGTACAACAAAAATTCTTCTATCAGCTATTAACCCTTTAAAGCCCACTGGTAACTATATGTACCACCTACTTTAATGATCAGTAACTCTGTATTTTACCCACTGACTGCATTTGCAGTGATTATCTCCCTAAACGGCATCGACCGACTGGTCTCTGCAGTGAAGGTCTGTTGTGTTTTCTTTCAGGTACAGACTGAATTTTTAATTATTATTTAGATCAGCTTCAAAGGGTTAACGAGATCTAATTTTCTTACTATAAATTTTTAGAAAAAAGTCAAAACCTCAACTGTAGAATAAGCAACATGGGTCACAACTCTGCCGGTAGACGTACGTGGGGGCAGGGGGGGGTCTACGCAACCAATTCTAATGGAGGGACATTTGCGGATTAACACAGAAATAAAAACAGTTATCACACAGTTTTTAATACATTTTTTTTTGTATATGTACCAAAATTCATTGGCTCCTAAGGAAATATTAAAAGTTTTCAGCATTTCCATTTTACAAAACAAAGGACTTCATTTTAATTTCATATTGCTGTACTTCTGACATTCAAACTATCCTCTACGTTTTTAAGACAAGGAAATATAAAAGAAACTAGCGATACTTGACAGTAAGCCAAGATAGGGGTAATTTACATACTATAAGGAAATCACCAATTCTAAGACGCTAGGTAGTCGACCGATAATCGATATATAGGTCGTCGTTCTATCATATGTGCAAAATTTCTTTTTTAGTACTAACCCCGTATCACATATCGTGTTGTGCAGTATATAATAAAATCTAGTACCAGTACTTTAATTTGATTGTATTTTAATGACACTGTTTTAAAGCGTTTGAACACAATTGGGTAATAAGCATCCGACCGTAACGTACGTCCGGGCCGCGGGAGCACCGAGACCCGTCTCACGGCAAAGACGCGCATCTTACCAAACAAAGTTATGATTCCACTAGCAACATGTTTACTTCATCACCCACTGTTGAATACTTGGACTTTTGTCTGCAGTGCATTAAAAAAAAAAAACATGTAACAAATACGTAAATGGTTTCCGCTACTCCATTCTTCAAACTGGTTTACTTTTCTAAAAATTACATTACAAGGGGTT
>NW_019060117.1:431791-442488 GCF_000696155.1 Zootermopsis nevadensis | reverse complement strand
TGTACAAACAAAAATAAAGCCCATTATATCAGCCCTGTTACAGGAAGCCCACAAAGACCAAATATCGGGATAAACTCAGGCCTACAGTACCACTACCAGAACACGAGACCGTTCAAAAGGGCATTAAAGGAAAGTGCATTACAGCATAGTATAGAGTACAGTATAGTATGTGAAGATGTACGGACGCCGTGGAATATGTCCACTTTGCCGACTATGCTCTGTCAAGCATAGCAACTATCTGTCTCAAGACAATTCTGGACATCAGGTCTAGAAGATTATCATGTAGTGTATTCCTGATTATTCTTTCAGATCAGCGTCGTTGCTGGCAACATGTTATTAACACGTATTACAACAACCTACATCTTCCTTTCTTCTTCTTTTTCACCTGAAATATAAAAAAAAAAATTCCCTTTTACAGAACGAAGGTAACATTTCCATCGCGAGCGACAGTGCATTCGACATTTTACTTTTCTCCCTGTCACATAGAGCTCATGTATTATTCATACTTATCATTCAAGTACAGCACAATTTAAAAAATATTGTAACATTTTATTGATGTCGCATATTCGACAACAAATTGCTCCTAACAGTGACCCAACATATAACGATTAACGTGACTTCCAAGGACGACGCGGCACGTGCCCCAACAAAACGTAGTCTCGTCCCATATTCTATATAGCTCATCTTCACCGACGCTCATTATCGCATCACCGATTCCGTCTTGCAGTTCCCTTAAAAACTGTCAGAGGAGAAACATAAAATCCGTCCCGAATGTAGAGCAGGGACCACAAGACGAGCTGCGATGCGGTAATGAATATCGACGAACACATGGTACACAGAGCGTCGGATAAGACGCCCGTGTCGGTATTCAGTATGAAATTCAATTACGTTCTTCAGGACATTCTGACCGCGGACATTTTAAACTGCAGGGCTTCGCACGACGTACCTGTAACGCGGCCCTGGTTGCGGTCTCGAACACTTCACGAACGCCTTCTTTGCTTTTGGCAGAACATTCCAAGTACGCAAATGCATTAATCTTCTCAGCCATGGCTCGCCCCTCTTCTGGTTTCACGGGCTCCTGCTTCATCTTCCCGAGCTCTTTGATTGTGTTAGGGTCGTTCCGCAAATCCTGACACACACACACGACAAAATTTATCACATGACATACTCTTCAAGAAACCACGTCATAGGAAAAACAAACCCTCGACACTCATGAGAATAAAGCGACATCACCTCCTTCCACGATATTAAAACTGTCAGCTACTAAACTGTATTTTGTTGCAATCTGATTTAAGTTCCTCTAGATTTATTTTGACCCTAAAAGGCCCAAAGGTGGCGATTACGGAATCGCAGCAGTTACCGGAGAAGAACTCTCTGGTAAGGAAGATACCAATGTCGATGAGATAATGAGCAGGAAACATACCATTCAATTAGTCGCACGTCTAAACAGCGCACGCATAGAAACTTCTTCACTCTTTGAAAGCAAAGATTACATCCGCAGGAATACTAGAAAATTTAATTCAGTTATATCAACACTCAATCCTGTACTGAAACACAAAATCAGCGACTCACCTTCTTGTTCCCAACAAGAATTATGGGAACGTTGGGGCAGAAATGCTTCACTTCTGGAGTCCATTTCTCTGGAATATTTTCCAATGAATCTGGCGAGTCAATAGAGAAACACATGAGTATGACATCCGTGTCGGGATAAGACAATGGCCGTAGCCTGTCGTAATCCTCCTGCCCTGCCGTATCCCACAGCGCCAACTCGACCTACGAATCACCAAAGCAAATCATAAACGTGCTTGACATATCAAAGAGCAATGACGATAAATTTGTGCGTATTTACGTAATATTAAAAAAAAAATTCTGGCCGAATCAACAAATGAGGTGTACCATTATTTAAAGGCTTATACTTATTTGTATTTTGTATAAAAATTGTCTGCAAATTTATGTATGAAATATTCCCATTTATATTAATCTTGATAGACAATAAGGTGAGGTCATGAATTAACACGAAAATTAAGTTCACTCCACTCCGTGACGTACCTGTTTCCCGTCGACTTCTATGTCAGCTACATAGTTTTCAAAAACGGTTGGAACGTAAACTTCTGGAAACTGATCCTTGCTGAAAACTATGAGCAGGCAAGTTTTACCGCAGGCACCATCTCCGACAATCACAAGTTTCTTCCGTATAGCAGCCATGAATTCTGAGACATTAAATATAATTTACAAACAGTAATTTAATTATACATTACATAAGCATCTGTACAATTATAGAAAAATCCGACACTTCAGTTATAATGCTAGATGTGTTACTAAATGAACTGAGCAGTAGTGGAATAATCATGGGCTATTTCAGGACTTGAGAAATCACAGGAGCCAGGTCTTGTTGGCACCTAGAAATTTTGTTGCACTGAATACTTTCAAGTGTAATTACTTTTACTACTACATCTCTCCTCTCTTGTAAATCCCAGTAAACAATCTGAACAACAAAATCTTTATTCATCACTTATTTCTAATCACAGAATTAAGAATGGGGGTTGGAGTAATTTCATTTGCATTGCCATTAAGGTGGTGCACACATTACCTTGTGTGAATATTAAAAGGCGCAGAATCTAAATCCATTTTACGCAGTACACTCACATAAAGTGCTCCTAAATTGATCAGGAATCTGTGAAATGCTATTAATCCCAATGTACAATATGTGTTGAGCAAATTTAAGTTTGTCTAAACTATAAAATCACCCAGCACATGCTATAAAACTGTGCAAATTTTTGTTATAAAGTAAATAAAATTGACATTCATAAAACTTAGAATCAAATAAATATTATGTACTTATCAGGTAAGAAATCCAGTTGCACATAACTAGTTACAGGCCAGTATGCAATTCAGAACAGACTCAAAATCCTATCCTACGGTTATTTGGTCACTCTGATTGCATGGCTTGTCACTTTTTCTCATATTGATATAAATGTAGGATAGTTTGAACAGGTTAAATGCATAAAAAACCTTCAGCATCACAAAACTTCTAACAAAACACCTCCCATACTAACTAGTCTGAACTAAGCTGCATTTCAGACAAGTGGGAATGTAAACAAAGTTGTGTTAAGAGGTTATGCTATAACTGCTTCCTAACTCTGTCCCTCATCCATTTCATATTGTTCTATTTTGTAAAAATAATGAAATAGCACTTTTATTATTCTTTACAGTGATAATGACTTGTGTTTATCACATCTCAGGTGGAATAAGGTATTGTAACTCTGAAGTAAATATACATTTAGGAGTAGGACAAGTCTAGTAACTTATTGTGAACTACAGTAATGTTAGAATGGCTTCCAATACAAAGTAAAATACTAAACACAGTATTTTTCCAACACAATATGGAAAATGATATGTCAATATAACTGCAAAGAGAAATCTTCACAAATCAACCAAATTAAAGAAATTAATAAGGACTTCAATACGTAATATAATGAAATATTCATAAATGGGGTGGGCATCAACAAAACCTATGTACTATGACAATTTGGATGAAATTTTTCTGCTGCCCCATTCATGTAATCCATCACTAGCCCTGTTCCTACATCATAGCAGAGTATCCCACTTACTGAGATCTCATGACAATCACCTGGTTTCAAGAAATGCCTGCCCAAATGGTAAAAACATGAAAAGATCCATTTAAAAGAACTCTTTTGTTGATGGCCATACTGAAGGCCTCCCTGCAGGGCCTGGTCTCATAAGAGTCCTTAGGACTTCAACATACATTTTATTTTCACACAGATTGGGATTTACTCCTTTCTTCAAATTCAACATCTCACATAAACGTAAAATGCAACAATATTTAATCTCCGTTATTTATAACTTCTATTTTCCTGAAACTCGTTGAGTCTCAAGTAGCAGTGCTATCCAGTTATTTATTCCAGTACACTCAAATGATATTCAAATGTTACTACTACTCTCTCGACATGTTTTAATTACATATCTTATGTTATTTTAGACAAATTAGGAATTAAATTAATTGTTTTACCTATTACAATAGTCTATACGGTCAAACCTATTCCCGAAGATGGCTGAAAGTTTGTGGACCACACCTCAATTCCCTTCTGATTAAGTTTATTGAACTTGCGTTAAAATCCTACGAACTACAAAACTCAACTTTCCACACTTTAAATACAATGTTCAAGTTCTCAATTCACTTTATTAATCGGTACTAACGACATGAAACAATAAATTGACTGCACCCACTGCCCAAGGAAATTTTACTTACAGGGCCAATTACACTAATATTCTACCGTATTCAACTAACCTTCACTCCTCGACGGCTGTTGTTCTTAAATTTTCAATTGAGCTCGCAGAGCGCGGAGGAGCAACAACAACATGAACGAAAACTGCTGTGTATATTCAAACTTGGATTACGAAATAATACAACTTATAATAAAATTCCAACAACACGTACAGACCTTACGTGTCCGCAGAATGCTTATTAAAATAAAAACTACAAAATAAATGCCTTTGTGGATATTACAGAACACAAGACGCTCACAACCGCTCTGAACGCTCCCAACTGTTGCATAGAGAGCAAACTGGAGTGGTTCATGACCAAAAGAGCGCCAATTTTGAAAAGTAAGCGATAATCATAATTGTTTCATACCAAACATTTCTCTTTCATATTAATGTACAATTTAGTAATTAAATATAATTAAATGTGTAACTGAGACATTCTGTTGCAAAGTGTGATATTACCACCGTCTATGGTAATCTGAAATTTATCAGCATATCTATCTACCAAAAAAGTTTTCTATTGTCATCACGAGCAAATTATACAAAATTAATAATTCTATTCTATATGGACTGAGGTTTGGAATGCAATCCCATCAAATGCCAGAACACAATCAACATATTTACTGTCATACAAACCTCATGCCTCATTCTGTCTTCAGTGTATGATATTCCAAGCGATCCTCTGCCAGATTTCCACACAAAAATTTTGTATACGTTTCTTTCCCATACTGTTGATTCTGACTATCAATTTACCACTTACTTCCGGTTTATTGTGTCTTAATATCCCCATTAGTTATAGGTTTTTATCATTCAACACACGAAGGGCCCAAATTTATTGGGCTATTATGCATTGCTTCATCAGAACAATTTAAATACACAATTTCAGAAATTAATAAAAAAAATATATACTGTGAGAAGAGGAGGTCTCCTTTATGTGTATAACTCATAAACAGTTAAAAGCAATTGGTATAAAGAAAAACAACGGAAGATAATTAATTTTTAAAATGAAGACGAGCTTGATATGTACACTGCATGCTGTACATTCTAAAAATATTTAGGAAATTACTAGAATTTATCATATAATAAGATGTGACAAACTATATTACTCTTATAATACATTTAGTGCTTAGAATGTCAAAAATATACATCCTTTCAATGTTACATTTACAATAAAACATCAATTAAAATTCATTTCATTTTTAGTTATTTTTGATACAAAAATTAATGGCAGAAATTATAAATCACATTTCACTTTCACTATAATACATAAAGAGCACCAGGATAAATTCAAATTCATTAAACCATAACTAAAGAACAATTTTACAGTAAAATGCATCTCACTCTTAAAGTGAAGATTAGAATGCTGATGACACACATATAAAAGAATTCTGATTTGTTATTTACAGAATTAATTTAATTAATATTTAATTTATTCAGGAAATATGCTTTGAAGATGGCTCTCTTCCGTGTTGCTATGCCGTGTAGTCTGGTAGAAGTTTACCGACGTTTCAGAGGCTGCAAGTAGCTTTGAAATATCAGCCAATTTTTCTATAAGACTACATAGAGTGCAAACCCAGAAGACAATCATCTTCGTACTCACCGCTGTGAAAACCTCAAATCGTACAAGGACAATTAATTTCAGTGATTTCATAGAGGTCCATCACTATATACAAGCACAAAATCTGATCCCATTGGATTTGCCATTTTGCATTCTCTAGGGCAAAAAAGATATTGCACATCCAATGAGAGAGAAGCTCAACTTTGAGGCCAGCTCAGATGCACTGTAGAAGCAGTATGCAACTACCGGGTTCAGTGTGGTGAAAAACAAAAGCATCCAAATGGAAAGCGGCCACATACATTTGCCACGACTGTATTCTGCTACCAGTAACACCTCTGGTAATACAGACGCATGTAACAAAGCTAAGACTTTGTGAGATTTTAGCATCATGAAGAATTTAAGCATTCTATTGTTTTTTTTTCTTTTTACTAAGTTTGGCTCCCTGACACCATATTCAGATTAAAGGCACACATTTATAAAATATACTGCAATCACACTGTTATGAAAAAAGAAATGTCCTTTAAAGTACATGTAATGAAAACACAAGACTTAAAATTTAAAGTTTGTACATTGAAGGAAAGAGAGGACTAGGAAGAAGATTGATACAGCTAACCGACGACCTTAAACAAGGAAAGAAGATGACGTTCCAGGAATTAAAGCGAGAAGCCGAGAATAGGGACAACTGGAGAGCTCTTTTTGGGCAGAGCAATGGACCTGTCGTAAGACAGAACACTTAATAATAAACATTAGAGTATATATAAATATAATTGGCACCTGATAATTACTGCTCATATTTTCTGAGGTAATTCCCTGGCACGTAGCCTTTCCGTCCAAAGCGGTCTTCTACAAACCACCATTCAGGATTACCCTCTATATCTCGCTGCTGTAGAACTGACACAATTTGGCCACTTTTGACAGTTAGCATGTGCGTCCCAGAACCTTCAAAATCATACGCAGCATAGAAAAACTGTGAAATAAACAAGACATTCTAGTTGATATTGAGTCCCATAATACATGAAAAATATCAGGATTAATTACCAAGTATTTAGCTGCGGCACTAACAATTAGTTGATTAATAAAACAGGTAAACATAAAAAGTACTCACCCCTAAAGAATTTCCATTATTTGGAACACTTTCATAAAGTGTTGATACCTGAAATAAGCCACAAATATGAAGTCTTAGACCCACATCATAAACCAAATAAGACATAATATCATATCAAGTTCTAACTACAGTAGCAATAAATTAATAAAGTGCGCTTTGTAGTTAAAAGTTAATTGCCGCACACTTATTAGTAATCTGGAGACAGCCTTCATGAAACTCAATGACATAGTAAATTAATACACGAGAGGCATATTTGTGTAAGATCCGCGTACGACACTCGGCTGGACATTTATGTAGTTAAGGGGGGAAAGTTGATATCGCCATATTTTTAGCACATCTTGAAGCATAAACATTTAAGCAAGCACTTAACAGAGACGAAATGTTACATAAGAAGATCAAATAAGTTAATGCACGGTTCAAATAATTAAAATAAGTGAACAGAAATGCACTTACATGTGATGCTGGTATCTCTTCATAAACGTGACTGTCCATTCCACTTTCTATCGTACTGTAATATTCATAATCTGAAGCAGCTGAAGTTCTCGACCTTTCTGAATGCGGACTAGAATCCGCAGACGACACGGACACGACTTCATCATAAGAAGGCGGTGGTGGTTCTGTTTGCTTCGATGTAGGAGACGGAGTCCCAACTTTTGACTTCGTTCTGTTACTGTTTCTTAACACTGCCTGTGAAGGTACGTCTTCTGAAGTGCGGCATGACACACCGGTTGGACTAGCAGAAGAGGCGCTTTGATACAGAGGCTCTAAGGAGCTGTTAGGCACAAAACCTTTTGTTGCTGAAAAAACAAATTAATTCCTTATGTTCCATTAAAAGGTACTTTAATAAGTGAGAAATTTTATTTTGGAGTATGAAATTATACCAAAATTCTTAGGGACCAAACAATTTGAATTTGTTAGGCTGGTAGATTTTACTGCATATACTAAGAAAGTAGTTCTACGTGGCTTACTTCCATCATCAACAAACCACATTCTTGTGTCACCCAATGGATTGTGTTTCTTGATCACAGCAACAATATTCCCTCTACCAACTGTGAGTTCCATGGCCTCAGCTGCCGTGTGTGGCAGCACAACACAGAACAGCATATTGTGAGGGTAGCGGCTCTGCAAATACGCTTGCTGACTGGGACTCTGATTCTTGTTGCACTGTACAAAAATAATCAAGAATGGAAGCCACTAGAAATATGTACAATTACAAATTGTAATGCCAGCGTCGAATCACGCGAGTAAAATAAATAAAAAAAAAATTTTAATTCACTTTTTAAGAGACACTAAATTCTTATTGCAATGTTGATAAATGTTGGAAGTATCTAACGCTGTGTCTTTCTAACAAAAATCAATGGACCACTATTTTACTAAGCATAACACTTCATATTTTTACTGTAACACTCTACTTCACTCTCAATATCGTGTTTCTTAAACGCCTTAGCAGGATATGAGGTTCTCATAGCAGTGAATACAAATACGCCTGTCGTCTGGGTAATAGCACTGCGTAGTATAATAGAAGTTTACCAATGTTTCAGAGGCCCTTGCTGCCTTCATCATCAGGGCAATAAGTATAGATTTACCCTCAATGGGAAATCTCTGTACTTTTCAACAGTTTCTGAATAATTCCATTGATTCTAATGGCAGAAGTGTCCTGAGTATGAGAAATATAAGAGTAAAGAGTGAAATGTTTCAAACATATTTATAAAAAAACAGCGAAGTACTATGGAAAATTTTAATATCACTTTCACATAAATCTAATACGTTCACTGAAAATTAAAATGTGTCTTTAAATGAGCCAATCCATGTAATGTGATGAAAAATACTTACCATGTTCAGAGTGGCTGAGCCGAAATCCTTAGTCGTGGGTGTGGGTGATGACCTTGAACTTCTCTTTGTTAACGTATCAGACTTCACACTCTTGGGTAAAAAACTAAACCTTCCGAGCTGATTCCATAACAAAGAATGCTTCACCAGAAATGACTCTATTGCATCACCTTGAGAAGACTTCATTAAGGGAGTCTACAGGAATCAATCAATAAAACTCAATTTAACAACACATATTCTGCAATCATCACAACAAATTTAAAAATATTAATATGAATCATAATGAAACATGAACGGCAGCAAAATAATTCCTATGAGCGGCTAAAAATATGTTAAACGTTTGTAGGATTTGAGGTTTTCACGGCGGTGAGTCCGAATCTGGCCGTCTTCTGGATTGTCACACTGTGTTTCAGAGGTTAGACAAAGAAAAGTCTGTTACAAACAAACTCAGCATCGATTAATGGAACTTTACTGCTACTAATGCAAGTACCTTACCTCCATTAGTGCAAGATATTCCTTGGTTATTCTTCCTGACAGCACCTTCCTTGCCATAACAAACGCTGCCAAACATTCCACGAACACTTCACAAGCCAAAGAGTTCAGGGAAGGAAGTTCCTCCAGCAACTGACTGTTTAGTGCTTCATAATTGCTTTTTGTAGCCAACAATTCTTCCTGGTTCTGAAAAGGAAAATTAAAAAAAGGACAAACTATCCAGAAAGACAGGTCCAGAAATAAAGATGGCTTTCTTCTGGTGTGTTGAGCGGCGTAGTCTACTGCTCTTTCGGCAGGAAACTTCTAACAGACTACATGGCGCAACACCCCAAAAGATGGTCATATTCATGCTTACCACTAGATCTCACAGCCTCATAAATATTCTCCATGCAGTAACAACAGTTTTCAATACAAAAATTACTACTCAAAATTCTGTTCACATACGCAATTGGTCACAATAAACAGCCACTGCTGTTTATGCATAGGCGTTAATTAAAATGACTTACCAGTCGGTTTTCCTTATTCTTCTCGGCTTTGGTACAGCAATAATGATAATCCAAGAGCTTATCATGACGTTTCTGGACCAAAATTGCCGGCCCTTCAAATAATTCCATCAAAGTATTTAATGGAACTGTAACTCTCTGCTTCACAAGCTTGTTCTATTGTAATAGAATAAATAAAATTTAATACGTGTTCAGAACATAAAAATAACACGACAAGTTTAATGTCTGTTACAGTAACGAGTACGCTATTAAATCCAAGAATACGTGTGAATCTATATTTCCTTCATCTAGAGAGATGTGGTCAAACCTATGTGCATTCATCTCATGCACATCACGCAAAGGATGAATAAAGACACTAAAAGATCAATACAACTTACACATTCCACACAGAATCGCTTGCAGATACACTGCTGAAGTTTGTGAAATTCTTCAGGTTCAGAATTTCTTTCCTGATAGAACTGAACAATGGATGCTGCAATGTTAAGTTGACAGATCATTGTTTCATTCAAGTCACAAAGAAATATTTCCACATCCTTCAGGAAACTTCGAACAGTCTTCTCTATGGTGTGAAAAATAAATTCATGCTCGTCAAATACCGGATCTTTCGTCTAGAATAAAATTTAAAAAAAAAAGATGTTGGTTTACATTTCCTGTTGTCATTTCTTACAATTTGATACATTCAGTCTCAACATTTCAGACATGTTATTTAAACTACAACTGAATTTGTAAACTGATAACAGCAAGCATTAAGAACTGAACAATGACCATCTGAAATAAGAATCAACAGTAATAATTAATTACTCCTAGTGGATTAGAATGCAGAGTATTCACAATACAATTCAATTCGTGACTTTAATCACAGAACGACAAGGTAATGTAAGACTTACAGCAACTCCAAAGAGTGTAGAGGTCAGCATGACTCCAA
>NW_019060117.1:407811-428864 GCF_000696155.1 Zootermopsis nevadensis | reverse complement strand
AACAGAGCACATAACATTCACAAATGCTGAAACTGTCCGACTCAGTTCTAATGATTACCATTTTTAAAGACAAAGTAATAATAAAAATATATATCCAGGTTATGTTTTTAAAATATATAACAAATGCGGGTGTGTGTGTGTGTGTAAAACAAAAGGCAGAAGTACTTATCACAAGTTCTGAAGTTTTCGTAATAATACAGTATTTGTAAAACTACATTATCTGGGCATCTTAAAAAAATACATAAAGTAGAATTTCTAATTAAATAAAGAATCACAAGGACAAAAAAATTCTCTAGCTAACTTTCATTGAAACATTTGTGCACTTTAACTGAATGATATTATTTGTAATGAAAATAAAAACTCGATTTACCTCCCTCCCAAGATGTTTCCTCACTGCTTGATTCTTCTGAGGGCTTGCATTTATCGTCTTCTAGATGCCGAAGTGGCGGTAATACTGGAGGTGATGGGTGGTGTTTTTCCACATGTTCAGAATTTTCTGTAAGTTTCTCAAATGTACTAGCGGATTCTTGCTGTAATTTAGAAGAAACTGATAATCTGTCTCTGGGCATGTACTTATCAGCATTTCCTGATACAAAGTCTGCATCCCTGTTCTCAGAAAGGTCCAATGAATGTCTATTATTAAAACAAGAACTTGAAGTCTGCGATGAGATATGGTAAGTCTCAAGATTTTTCGTGATGAGGTCTTCAATACTGCTCTCTTTGTGTGAAGAGGAACTTCCTGGTTTTATAAAATCATGACTCTCATATTTTCTTCTACCATCACTACATTGAGTATCTACAAAATTGTTAGAGTTTGCTTCAGTTGAACTGTGGAAATCAAGCAAATTATCTGACGCAAGTGAGGTTCCTCGGACTAACTCATTTTTTAACTCATTTGATGTTAAATAAGGAGTCAAGTAATTCTGTGGACAAAGGCCAATTTTCCCAGACTGATTTCTTACTACACACCAATCTTCATTTGCTTTGCTTACGATACACACAACTTCATCCTTCTGTACTGTCAAATCACCATTCATCTGTGCATCAAAATTATATAATATCTTTGCAAATAAATCTGGTGTCAGTTCAGGCAGCTCGGTATTCGTGTCATCACGTGAAAAATGCTGTGGTCCACCGGAAGAACTGACATCTAAAGAAGCAGTTGCATAACCCTCGCAGTCCACAAGAATATTGACGTAACTTTTGGGGAAAATGCCTTTCTTCCCATCAATTTTCCCTTCAATCCAGTCTTTGTCAACATGGCGACAAAGTGTAACAATTTCATTTTCATGAAAACCTAGTTCATTATCAAACTGAGCAAAAAAAGGATATAACGTGATGCCGTACGGAACAACGTCTATCTCCACTAAAGGCTGAGCATTACATGTTTCAACTTTGTTTGTTTTACCATAAGACTCACTGCGATACAAGGATGGCATATTCACTTTAAAGTAATCATCATCAAAAATATCAGACTCGATTACAGTCTGCGCATCTGAAATTCGCGCAGATGACGGAAACTGTACATCAGGTGATATAGCTAACAAAGAGTCAATCGTATCATTCGATTTCTGTCTCGTATCACTATCAGAAGGCTCTGGACGTTGTGCTGGTAACTTGAATTTACTTCCGTGTGATATTCCACTGCCTTCCATTACATTATTATCTTCAAGAATTTCAACATAGGCCGCCGGAAATATTCCCTCCTGTGTTCCGCAAGTGCCCCTGAAATAAATACGTAAAATCATCCCTTTCCATAGCATCATGATACAGAAAGACTTTTAAACAATTAAAAAATCAGTAACTGAAAGATGGGTTGGTGATTAATGGCCAAAACATGACAACCATCTTCAATCTACTGTGTAATTCAGCCCCCGAGTGCTCTTACACTTTGCTTGAAGGGCAGTACTTTGCTACAAATTGCTGAACCAGTTCATTACAAACTAAATAATAATAAATAACAAAACTACAAGATACGTCATAGATCAGTTTATATAAATATTTTACCAACGAGGTACTTAATTTCAAATTACTTCTAGATATGTTCAGTTCCTTTTAATTTCACAAAATACCTTAAGAATAAATATTAATTGGTATGGATTAATGAGTGATATCATCGAAGGCCAGGTTGAAGGAAAGAGAGGACTAGGAAGAAGATTGATACAGCTAACCGACGACCTTAAACAAGGAAAGAAGATGACGTTCCAGGAATTAAAGCGAGAAGCCGAGAATAGGGACAACTGGAGAGCTCTTTTTGGGCACAGCAATGGACCTGTCGTAAGACAGAACACTTAATAATAATAATAAACTTATATCTAACTAGAGTAAAAACTTAGTATAATGAATAGCAGTATTACAAGAAAATTGATCATTCCCTACAGAGCAAACAACATACTGGCTATGTAAACAATGTTTCAAAATTCAGAAGTGCAATTGTATCTTTTAAATAGTTTTTTAAATATGAGCTAGATGTTACAATTGAACAAATCTATAACACTCTGATAATTTCTGCTACGAACAAAACACATAGAAAACAGCTTTCATCTTCTATGATTCAATCAGTGTGCAATATTGAAATAAATGGATGGACTGACAGATAAACAAGCTCAGTACTATATGAATTCATTTTGTGCGCACAGTGCAAACAACACATAATAATCAAACTGCTGATATACAATGCAATTCAAATTTCAGTCAACTGTAACACACCTGAACCAGTTCTTATCCAAAATTTCAGTCACTGTTACAATATCACCTTCATGTAAATCCATTTCTTCATCCAGCTGCGCTTTCATATTCATTTTTACACGTGCCTTCACGTTCATGACTCGGCATTTTGACTTAGTCTGCAAAGAAATAAGTTCACATACTTTAAGCAGTAACTAAACAAATAAGCAACTAGACGTAAAGCCGGATGTAAGAATTACTGTCATTTATTCAAGGGAGGGGAAAACAAAATTAAGTAAGTTTCCTGCCTCACTCTTCAGTCTCTTAAGTTTTAAGACTCGGCCATTCCAAGTGGAATCTATGGTGGCTAACGTTGAACTAGGACAAGCTTTCTCAGGACTCTTCCAGCCCCTCTGCAATTCTACACACCCCCTGTATCAACCTCTACTACGACTAGCACTGTGTGCAACCAATGAATTACAAAGATCAACCCTTCTGTCTGTAATTCTAAAATTACACAGCTTACCTTCAGTAACTTGGAATCCACCATCCAAGTATACGTAGTCGGAAATATTCCAGCTCTCTCACCTATTCTTCCATACCACCAATTTTCATTTACTTGAGATATACCAACTATCAGCCCACCTGAAATAAAATATTTTAAAGCTCACAGAACTATATTATTAGATAAAAAAATATTTATATATACAAGTCCAATTCCAACACATGACAAAAGAAGAAGAAGAATAATTTCCTAAACAAAAATTCTAATTAAATTTGCACTTTCTTTCAACTGAAGATGCCCTTCGCTGATTGTTGTCCACTCAACGATTGCACAGGCAGAAATAGTCTTGGATTACAGGTTTGGAATATTATATGGGGCATGGACAGTTGGCCACATTTCTTTGCTTTCAGAAATGGATGGTAGTTATGGATGCATTTAGAAAGGTGTTGTGGATGGCTGACAAGGGTTTGTCATCCAGTACTAAAATTAAGCAAGGCTCAGGGAAGCCAACCTACAGAAAACAATCCTTGTCTGTAAAGATGCAAAGAGGAAAGTAAAGTTCTGGGGAAGAGCCCTGCCAGTGTAAATGCTAAGGTACGAGCCCTAGAGGAGATCACTTTGCCCCTTAAGGAAGCCCTGGGATTGCCTAGTTCCTGGGTTAACCTCAGTGGGGGAGGTGGGCAGCTGAGAGATGCAACAGACACATGGAGGATGGGCCAACAAGTTGTTCTTTTCACTTATATCAAAGTATAAAGAACACCTCAAAACTAGCATGTTACAGAATGTTGCAAGGAGACTTGGGTTAACTGTTGTGAACATGATAATGGATCCACAAGTTCCAGAAAAAGCAGGGAATTTCCTGATTAGCTAAGAAAATATTAGCATCTATCATCTGAAAAAGGACTGTCACCCTTAGAGTTTGTTTGAGATGAAAGCATGTGATTTGCTGTTTTTTAATTATTCCTTCATTCCCTAAATCTTAATTAAATCTAACCAACACTGTGTTATACTTGGAAAATATGAATTATGTTCAGTAATAAACACCACCTTTTGAAAATGAAAGATCACCGTCTTGTTGACGTGGGAAGTCAGCAACAGCTGCAAATAATTCATGACTTTCTTCAAGGGATGGTAGTTCCAATGGTAAAACATGACTGCCAGGAAATTTTCCATATTTTCCGCCACAGCAACCATACCACCAATGTCTGTCTACTTTCTCTAACACCTGCAAAATAAAATAAAATGCATAAAATTGCAACTAATGTATGCCAGACTGGACATAAATCACAAATAAAGATAAATTCAGATACATTAGCAGAGGAGTTGGTGTACATCAGAATAAATTTTTCTCTTAAGCTACAGCTCATTCAAATAATATTTGATTATTCTGTCCCCACCACAAACAAAACATGACTATTCTCATCTGCACTCTGTTCTCAAACAAGCTCAATCATGTTCTTCGGTGAGGATGAGAAACCAAATTTTACACACACAAAACAATGCGTAAAATTACAGTTTTGGACGTTATAATCTCTACACTTTACGATAGCATACAGTGACAGAAGATTTTGAACTAACCTGAACGATGTCTCCTTTCTTCAGCGTGATCTCACCCTCAGAGACTGCCAGGAAATCATTAAGTACTTTAGTAACTGTGCCTTCTTCCATGACATTCAATACAATTTGACCAAATACAAAATGTCGTATTCACGTGTATGTACACATGTAAGGAAGGCATTCATATCGCTTCCTTCCTTCGCATTTAAAATATATGTACTTAAAAACGTCAAACCATCAACACTGCACAAAAACATGGAGTACAAAATGAAGTTATCTACGACACAGTTCGAGATATCATAACTGGCACAGATAACAAATTTAAATAGTGGGAGGGAGCAGGGAAAGATAATAGAGCACAGGTAATTATAACAAACTTAAACTACATTCCAGCGTTTTTTGCTGCTAAACGTTGTGAACTGGAACCTCAAAGTGAGTCATTTATCAGGAAGTTAGGGACGGAAGCAGGCCGAGTACAACTCACTCCAAATAAAATATGGTATGGAACACACGGAAGTCGATTTCACTACACATCACTAGAAAATTAAAACTGCATAGACTATTAGTTATTCCATGTTCTTCACAATTCTACGGACCTTTTTCAGTCCTTCCACACACCACAGACCATCGCTTTCTGACATATCACTCGATTCATAAATACCGCCGCTGATATCCACTCATTTATCTTCAATTATACATATGTTATATATATTAGTGACAAAGCATGACAAGGCGTGACCTTTAAAACCGTGAAGACAGGATACCATAATTCTTTAAAAACACCACCAAGATTTTAAAAGAATGACTACGCGGGACGTACTCTTATGGTACAAGAAATGTAACCATAACTGTCTACAAGTGACGAATATTTTCAAAACGTTATATAATCTAACAAACTAACGTACCAAAAGTTAACCTAACCAAAAATAAGTTAACCTAACGTAACCAAACCTAATCTAACCCAACCTAACTCAAAACGCAACCTAATCCAATATAACTAATCCAAATCAAACTTAAACGAATCCAAAATAACCGACCCGCACAGGATCAAACCCACCACCGCTTAAGCACTTCCAAATAACCTTCCAGGATTTTCCCAGGACTTCTCCAGGATATCTCCAGTACTTCTCCAGGATTTCTCCAGCAATTCTCCATGACAAAAATATTTGCGCATAACGTCTCCAGGACTACTCCGTTACTTTTCTAGTATTTTTCCAGGATTTCTCCAGGAATGTTCCTGGAATTCTCCAGGATTCTCCAGCACTACTCACGGATATCCCCATGACCACCCCATGAACACGATAGAACCTTACCTAACCTAACCTGACCTAACCTTACCTAACCTAACCTTATCTAACCTAACGCAAAACGCATCCCAGCATAGGATCAAACCCACCACCGCTTAAGGACTTCCAAATACCCTTCCAGGATTTCTCCAGCAATTCTCCATGACAAAAATATTTGCGCATAACGTCTCCAGGACTACTCCGTCTCTTAGGATGGGCCAAGTATCACACCCAACGAAGACAATCATCCTATCACGTCCTTCGACGGCAAATAGTTTCCACAGTTGCTACTGCGTCGTTCAAAAACCCATTTCCATGCATGATATGAACTGTAATGATTTTGATAGCCTGCGCGTTAAACAACTGCTGAACGTCGTAAGGGCTCCGAAGTTCTGAGCCAATTAGCGCGTTATCGTATTAGCGCCAGGTAAGTATCCTATTTGCAACGGGGACATTCTGGAGAGCGAAGTGGATGTTCGTCAGTGGTGCTCCATTCTTGTCCTGTATTCGAGGTGAATATAATTTTATTTTCATTGCAATATTCAGGGAACATATTTTTCGTATATGAAGTGACCTCCAAAGATAGACGATTTATAATAATAATAATTTTAAAATTTATATTGGAACAACTGAAATGCGTCGAACTACTAGGATGGTTGCGAGATTCGATGATGGCGGCAATAATCTACCGAATTCTGATGAATATTTATCATAATCTTCAAGGATATTCCCGCATAGCGAAATCATTTTTGTGATTTCGTAATTAATCTTATGTTCTGCTTTGCGCAGGCGCCAAGATGTTTAAGCGCACACCATTACTGGGCTACGCCGTGGCCATAGCAACATCAACATGGCTGTTAAGATGCACGCAGTAAGTATCAGCATTTCTGCGAGACGTAAATTGTCTTCGTTAAGTTTCATTCGGTCGATGTAAGACAAAATGAGAGATGGCTTACCTACAAGAATTCACTGGTGAATTCTAGAAGGTACATGTATTATCCACGTCATAGAACAGCATGGAATATATTGAAGTATACGGTGACAACCAGATCTTTTTTTGTATACTTTAATAAATTTTACAGAAATTACCCAAGTGAAATGACAGCTCACAATTGAAATTTACACAAATAACGAGCCTTAGATCTACCTATATAACCCATAAGTTTCATTCGGTCGATCTAGCGGTTAGAACGCTGGCCTTGTAATCCTGGGGTGGGGTCTCGGGTTCGATTCCCGGCGGTGCCCGAATTTATAACTTGTGTTGGGCAAGGCCGTGGTCTAGGCATCACGGAGTTTTCCTCCGTGGCATCCCAACAATTACTCCATTCACACACAGAAGAAGGCAATGGCAAACCACTTCTGGATCATCTGCCAAGAACGTATATGAACAGGTCCCAGTCCGAGAAAAGGATGGAAGGATCCTGTTCATATGGACCTGTCGTCAGACAGAACACTTAAATAAATAATAAACCCATCTACGTTAATGTTCCATTCACTCGTAAATGTCAGAATTTATACAATCTTGAAAGTCCACGACTTAATCGAAATGTAAATAATGTTACTGCTGAGTGTCCCAGTTCCTACAGATAATTTATATTTCTTTATTCAGAGGGGCCAGATACGTGAATCAAGAAGCTACAATGCCAGCTGAAACGAGCTTGTCTCTTCGTGATATTCTGCCCACAAACGTAAAACACTACGATAAGAACAGAGCCCCGAAATTCCAAGGAAAACCCACAATAGTGTATTTCCACGTCACTGTACTGTCAATTGATTCTATAGATGAGGAGTCGATGGTAAGTGACATGGAACTTAATTTAATCATTTCAATGCAACCTATCGTATAGTCAAAGCTAAAAGTCTTTAGTGTGTCTTGATTGCTCATTAAGTATGAATAAAATATATGACAGACTGTCAAAAAATTGTAACAACGCACTTATATTTAAATCTGAGCACCGTTTGTAGCTCGGCATAAACCGAACTTGTAATTCAGCTTTAAACGATTGAAGCCAAAGCTCGTATAAATAATATTTAAGAATTCAGTCCGTACCGCAAAGTAAACACATCACTTAACCATTACAAAGATCAAGTGGTTAATGCTGTTCAAGGAAATAATCTCTGTTTACAGAGAAAAACATACGAAACACAAATACAAAACTCAGAGCTATTGATTTTTAAAGCAGGTGGTACACATAGTTACCACTGGGCTTTTAAAGGGTTAAACATTTGCGCTACAACGTGTTTTGAATATCTATATCTATAGCTTCCGGTAAGAAACACGTTTGTGATTTAAGTGCACCACAAAGAACACACGTCCATTCTTGTTGACTGATTCACTATTTAAAAAAAACAGGGCCTTTCAATAATTGTTGCACATTGAAGAAATTTGGGGTTGTCCCATGCTGCTCGTGGATGATTTTTAAGACGTCCTTCACGCTGTGGCAAATCGTAATTTTCTAGCATTGTCCAAATACACCTAACCTAACCTAATCTAATCTAACCTAACCTAATCTAACCTAAAATAACCTAACCTAACCTAATCTAACCTATCCTAACCTAATCTAATCTAACCTAACCTAATCTAACCTAAAATAACCTAACCTAATCTAATCTAACCTAAAATAACCTAACCTAATCTAATCTAACCTAAAATAACCTAACCTAACTGAGAAGAAAAACGAGCATTTCAGTGGCGTGATTGTGAATTCACTCTCGCGTGTGACTCGTTCATTCGTTGCGTGAACTGAAATCCCACATCCGACGGAAATGCATATTTACAAACCATCATATGGTTAATGTCACTTAATCACTAAACACGACTTAATCAGACTGCCATAATCTCTCTTCCTACAAACTGTACATAAATGTCATTTGTTACGTCACAACTGAATCTGTTCGGCGATCACATCACATTCAATACACATTAAAATTTAAAACGAAATATCGGTCCTCAACGCTATATAGTCTGACCTACTGAAAAAGGGTTTTTAAATAAACTCTAGATAAACAAATTCAAGGAACCCCTGTATTTCGAAAAGTGGACAACTTCGCCTGCCACTGGAGACTGTGTTCGAACATGTCACAGACGTACGTCGCTGACATCTTCCTGGCGCAGAGTTGGCGAGATGCGAGACTCAGACTGCCAGAGTACATGAGCGAGGACTATCGAATTTTGGATGTGGACTGGCTTCATAACATCTGGAGGCCCGACTGCTTCTTCAAGAACGCCAAGAAAGTGACGTTCCACGAGATGAGCATCCCCAACCATTACCTGTGGCTGTACCATGACAAGACTCTTTTATATATGTCGAAGTAAGTATCGAGGACTGAACGTATCATCAGAGCAGACAGCATCTGACCACAGGAGACGGAATTCGTTTCTTTTTTGTTCTCAGACTGACACTGAATTTCTAACTTGTGTTGGGCAAGGCCGTGGCCTAGGCAACACGGAGTTTTCCTCATTGGCATCCCAACAATTACTCCATTCACACTCACACAGAAGAAGGCAATGGCAAACCGCTTCTGGATCATCTGCCAAGAACGTATATGAACAGGTCCCAGTCCGAGAAAAGGATGGAAGGATCCTGTTCATATGGACCTGTCGTCAGACAGAACACTAAATAAATAAATAAAATAAAAATTCTGTACGTTAACAGAATGTTCCTCCGATGTCGAAAAGTCACGATTTAATTTTATACAGTAAAGTCAATTTCCCCAATAGTTTAATTCATTAAGTCTCCAATCCAACTAATGATATTCTTTTCAACGGGAGCACATGTTTATAAATTACAGACGTAATAATAATTCTATTACATCGATCGATTCTGAGTATATTTATCGAGTTTATAGTTCGAGTAATCGAATCCCCTAATACAGCGTTTTGTTACAGTGTCACATACAGTGGACGACTTGGTATTCATATGGAACGTCACTGATCCCCTAGTTGTGAACCCAGACATCGAACTTCCGCAACTCGACATTTCTAACAATTACACTGCAGACTGCACAATTGAATATTCTACAGGTCTGTTACCGGCTATTAAGCCTAAGTAAAACTTCCTACCTCGTCATAATTCCGTTTACCTCTATATCCGGAACAGATGAGAACATTTCCACGATCAAATAATACTAAGAACCAAGCCCTAGAATTTGCATGTATCTGTGTTCCTGAAAAAAATCTGACAGACGTATTAATATGGGATTCTCCTCCGCTGCATAAAAAGAGGACCCTGTAAAATATCCTGTGATGGCTTTCGACAAAAACATCTAAGGTCTTCGTCACTTAATACGGAAGTTTCAAACAATTAAAAGACGTAAAAATCGAGGAAGGTATCTTTGTCAGAAAATTATATAAAAAAATTGTCGTAATTATTTTAAAAAATCAAAATAAACTAGAATTTCCTACATGACAATCTTCTAAATCTTTATAACATTGGTTTGTGAGAACAAAAAAAAAATTTAATTAAATAATCTTGTCCGTCTAATCACAATTTAAAATTTTAAAATTAAGATAGTTAATACGATAGTACTTCCAGACAGTCGGAACTCATCTACACCTCTCATCTCAGACTGATATAAAAAAAACACCAACAAAAACATTCACCAACCTAAAAGTTTATTTAAACACGACGCACATATATAGAACAACTTCAAATATATTAAAATGGAATCTGGAAGTGAACATCACTAATAACTGATAAACAACTACAAAAAAACTTGCATATAAGAAATTATGATTAAGTTTTAAATTTATATAATTTTAATTTTTACACACCTGAAGATGGTTCATCTAAGAACCGAAACATGTAGTGAGAAAGTGATGTTCCAAATGTAAAATCGAATGTTTCGATAAGGAGCATCACATGGTATTTTAACTATCTTAATTTTAAATTTTAAATTGTGATTAGACGGACAAGATTAATTAATTAAATATATATTTTCACAATATGACGCAACTCTATCATCTTAAAAAAAATAATACTCTAAAGAAATGTCAGAAGATATTCCGCGGCTATAAACAGCTTTCCCTCACAACCAGAGTTCCACGGCGAAATTTTCCAACAGGATATATGTCTATAACGCTACGAAGGAAGATAGGATGCATACTAGATGGGTGACTCTCCCCGATAATTAGGTAAATACCCGTGACGCGTGTGGCCCAGGAGATGACGTCATGCATTAACAGCAGACCTAAAATCATGACTGTTATAAGTTGATGTACACTTTACAGCACCACAACTACGTATTACAAAATAAGAAAAAGCATAACACATGCAGGAAGAACGATAATTCCAACACCGGAAAGCATTCCCATTTGTAAATTAACCTAACCTAAATCAACCCAACCTAACCCAATCTCTTCACAACCAACAACGATCTGTATGAAATTAATAACTAGAGAAAGGCTCAACGAAAACTCATGCATTGTGATTTGACGGAATAACCAAATAATTTAATTTTAATTTAATAAATCACAATATGACGCAACTACACTATTTTATTTCATGAAATTTAGTCTGGATGTTATGCCATATCTCACTAGTCATTTCAATAACTTCTTATCTCTTTAAGTTCTGCATTACACCTGTGATAGGTGTACTGTTACTTACGTAACACTAGTCATTTCAATAACTTCTTATCTCCTTAAGTCCTGCATTACACCTGTGATGGGTGTACTGTTACTTAAGTAAAAAATAAATTATTGACTGGTCTGAGTACATGTTCACCTGGGTTTGAAAATGTTGCAGGTAATTTTACTTGTCTAGCTGTGGTTTTCAACTTGAGGCGAAGACTAGGGTACCACTTGTTCCACACTTACATCCCATCTGCTCTGATCGTGGTCATGTCTTGGATCTCGTTCTGGATCAAACCCGAGGCTATTCCAGCTCGGGTCACCCTCGGCGTTACTTCACTCCTAACACTTGGTGGGTACACACCTCACATTATAGTCTGTGCTATTGTATCTAATAGGAACTATGTCATTTCATTCATAAATCAACCCAAATTCCAACACACAAGTTCATGGAGCTTAGTAGGTCTTGAAAAACTGACAGCAGCTAAGCTAATCAAAATATCTACCTATCTTTTGAGACTATAGGCCCATTACCGTGTTCACAGCAAAATGAAGTCTGATTCAGCTGCTCCACAAAATCACTTTCTTTGAAATTCATTTGTGAACCTCTTCTCTAATATCTCTCCGCAGCGTCTTCCAGCTGATATCGTGCTGCCACTTATCGGTGGTGGTACAAACTACATATTCACCAATATAACTCGAAAACAAATTGATTTTCATTATATCTGTTATGCCACTGGGAGCTCTTCCAAAATTGTACTTTGCGATTTCCAACAATCGGTAATACCAACGTCACGGATGCTCAAAACCATGTTGTGGTTTGACTATCATCTGTAGTGACGTCATTACATATTATGCTGCCATCTGTCATTTAATACATTAACTCGTCGTGCTACCATCTAACGGTGATGTTATAAATTATTCTCGCTGCCTTGTATCAGTGGCCGCATGAACTATACGATCGATCTGTCTGTCACGTCCACCACTCGATCGCATTTCCAAACACCAGTGGCTACATAAACTGTCAATGTTGCCATCTATAATTGATTACACGAAATATTTGTGATACAATCAGTGATAGAAAATAATTTGTTGAAGCGATTTATTATTTAATCTTCTGTAAATCTCGCCTTGTGATGTTACAGCAACACAAAACACACAGTCTCAGCAGTTACTTCCACCAGTATCCTACGTGAAAGCCATCGACGTGTGGATGTCATCTTGCTCTGTGTTCGTTTTCCTGTCCCTAATGGAGTTCGCTGTCGTAAACAATTACATGGGTCCAGTGGCAACCAAAGCTATGAAAGGCTATTCAGAGGACGATATAACAAATGCTGTAGAAGACTTCAAGGTAACCCTCTCTATACAGCGAGTTTCGTAGACAGTGTAGACCTGAAGCGAGCTGCCCTACTTGACAGCAGAAGCGTCCGGCTACCTTGCCTAAGCGCGCGCCAACATATGCAAACAAACTGATAACACCCTGTATAATCCGCTTCCAAGCACCTCACATATGGACTGTGAACTTCAATATTCAATTCTGAAAGTTCGTGATGATGGCGCGTTGTTGAAATAAACTGTTTTCTGGATATTATCCATCGTCCAAGACTAAATAACATCTATTAAAAAACCACGACGTTTCGGAGATGGAAGTCTATGTCTGTCTTCAGATAAAACCTACTCTGTTGGGCACAATCGATAGAGCTAATTCACATCTACGGACAAATGCACACATAAAATTCAAAGTCATGTCCACTGCGATCATCACTTGATACATTTTTAAGTACAAAAGAGTCACAAAACCAGATCTCGCAGCTTATAGACTTGCCTTCACTTAATCACATCCAAACAAATTCACTTTCGTCTGTTGTTTGCTTACAGGACGAGGGACCCACAGTTCGAAGCCCCATCAGGTCGCTGTCTGTGACCCCACAGTACGCTACTTTCTGCAACGGACGCCAGACGGCGTTGTACATCGATAAAATATCTCGATTCTTCTTCCCATTCTCCTTCCTTATTTTAAACGTCGTGTATTGGTCATCCTTCCTATAAGCACAACTACTGTTAACTATTGAAATTAGTATGTGAACTTCATCCAATAATATCTCGTGGTAAATGGTAAAGAGACGCCTATCCAGTTGAAGTCCCATTTACCTGTATAAATTTTATTTATAGAACTACTTTCAATGGCTGAATTCCCAAAGGAATAAACAAGCAAACATCAAAGGAAGGGAAAACACCTGATCTGCGCTTTAGAACACAGAAATAGCAATAGTTTATTAGTGACTAAAAGGTTTTGAAGCCGTGTTGACTCGTCGGTCGATGCCATCTTCAGGGCTAAAAATAGAGACAGTATGTTACTCCTAAACGTTGGCATCTATCAAGTCTAAACGGCGCCCAAATGCAGATAATCACCACCACCATCAAATTCACATCTAACCAGGATAAATAAAACTCTTGTCTTCATGGCAAACATCCAATTTTCTGAAAGTCAACAAAACTTCTAATAACTGCTGGTAGCTGTTAGGAATGTAAACAAGCAGTCAGGAGTTGTCCTGGTTCTTGTCAGTCACGAAAATACACACGTGATACAACGGGTTCCACAAACTCTTCCCAGTCCAAAAAAATTATACTGTTCAGATAACAAGTTATCTGTGTTCGACTAGTCAAATGGCCCTCATTCTATACAAAGGGAACGTCCATTACTGTGTTCTCAAGAGCTCGCCGCATGTCCACATTAATCCACTTTACTGCCATTTTAAAATTATTATCCAGTCTACACGTAGGACTTTAAAGTGTTCTCATATCTTCAAGTTTCCCTAACAACTGTTTACATATTTCTTATATCACCTATGCGTGATGTATGTCTTGCTAAAATCGTCTTCGATCTGACCACCCTCTAAATTGTGAAGCTCCTCATCATGTATTTCTCTCCAGCCTCCGGATACTTCCTCCCTTTTAGAGCTATATATTGTCCTCAGCATAGCAAAATGTTCTCAAATATTCCGCCATTATATAAATATAAACACGTGAATGAATAAAGACGCAAGGAATAATACAGCCTTCATTCTTACACATCTGAATATCTGACCCGTACTCTGAGAGATCAGATATACAATCCTGAGTGATAAATTTTCCCTCACGGAAAAACTTTAGTCTTTAATCAATACCATGTCAGATATAATCGTTTGCTGATTCTCTGATCTCGGATTCGACCTGTGGACTTGGACGCAATATAAACCTGATCCCACTCTGACTAGAACACCCAGAAGAGACATCGCCATCTACTTCCTGTTAACAACAGAACCGGGATTTGTGTAGGTGAACACACCCGGTCCCCTTGAAACCCACCGCCCGCGACACACACAGCAATGATGCCTCGTTTCCGGTCACGTGATCTAGCTATTGCCTCTTCCTTTGCTCGTGTGGGATGGTTGATCAAATGTTGAAACAGAGGATGTGCAGGAAATTGGCGCGGGAACACCAGGGAACTCTGCTCGGAGCGAGTTTGCAACCAAAAAATTTACGCTACGCCACCAGCGTCTCGCAGATTGGTTCAACAATTGGCCAAACGAGCCGCTGGATTTGCCTCATGACCCGTGAGAGTTGAATTAGTGCAATTTTATGAACACGTACGTGGACAAAGCAGTCTTCATCCTAGAACTATGCATCCCGGTTTGCTGCTGACAGCTCAGATCGTATTCGGCCATCTTGAATTATGAAATTCATTTAGGTTAGTGTATGAATTACAATATCCTTAAAATTGATCATATTCGACTCATATATCCTCGAAATATGAGGCATCCAATAGCAGAAATTAACTTTTATTCCCACCGAATCACGTAAAATTTAAAAGTACTCTTGTTATTATAATGTATAATTGATACAAGTTATAAGAAAGTATGATGGGAATAAAGAAAAGACTCCATCTGTTATTTACCTCGAAATTAAGAAGGTGAAAGGTTAGCCTGAAGCTATGGTCGCTTTATCCAGGTTCTCATTGTATAGAAGGCTGTGAGTGCCCCAGAGCAGATCTGTAGCGTACAAGGTTGCACACATTCCTGGTCCAGTCGGGAATCGAACCGCATATAAAATGGTCAGAGAGACGCGTAGACAATCACGAGTCGTTTTTTGGGTTCAGTGCAGAGAACGTATAAAAATGTAAACTTCTGAATATTGGACTCGTTCCCAGCTTAATGGAGGACTATTAGAATAACAAAACAAATGAGGACAGCTGCCCGAGGTTCCCACCAGAATGTTTACTACGATGGATATGCACCCATCCCATTTAATTGAGGCGGGAGGTGGGGAGGGAGGATTTCCAATCTGACTGCCTGCTCACTTGGCTGTGAGTCCGTGCAACTCACTTGCATTTCGCATCCCCAGGGGAAGGGACCAGGAACAGTGCAGAAGAGATCACGGGTGAGTCTGTTGGTTGTGTCTTGTCTGTCCTCTTAGTGGCATCTCTGAAGCAGCGATGGGTGAGAGTGTCCGGAAAACTCACGACTGCAGTGAATGAAAGGGTTGTTCTTAAACTTCCAACAAAATCAAAACTACCTCTGTTCTTAATATTATAAGATCTTCACGTAAATAATACGACCTTATTTAAGTCATATTTTAATATAAAAAAGTAATGTTAAATGTCGGCCCTAAATGCGTTGGCGTGTTTTGTATTAAGTCTTTGTCAAAATCATAAAAAAAATTTCGAATGAGAGGATGGCAGTGGATAATAAATTGGAAAAAGAAAAATATGGAAGGAAGATGTCGTGGCCTATTTTAAGGTACTATCCCGGTAGTTTCCTGGAGGGACTGAGGAAATCTACAGAAACCCCAGTCAGGACAGAAGGTCTCCGGGTCGAGATTTTTGAATCCGGGACCTACCGAATGTGTAGCTGGAGTGCTAACCACTCCACCTCGAACATTCGGTTGTCGCTTAGTGAAATAATCACGACACGAAAACGGAGAAAAATACATAATGAGGAACTTCATTATTTGCTCACATCATAAAATACTGTTAGGGACATTACATCGAAGTACGATGAACTTAGCGCGATAAGTAAAACGAGAAATGCATACAGAATTTTAGTCGAAACACCTCCACGGAAGACAGCAATCTGGTGGCATAGGATATATTTGAGAATAATATTAAAACGGATCTTAAAGATAAAGTACGTGAGGGCTTGTACTGGGTTAATCTCTCTCATGGCATAAGAAAGAAGGTGAGATTCTGGGAACACGGAATTTAAAACTTAAAGTATCATAAAATGCGAGGAAAAATTCTTGGTTTTCTAAGTGACAAATAATTCATCAAAAAGGACTCGATTCACGACATCCTTTAGCGTAATAAATATTTAAAGAAAAATATATCTGTAGTTGTTCTTCGTTTTTTTTTCCCCAGAGAGGATCACAGTTTTGTTGCGACATTGCACGCCACAAACGAGTAAACTCGACGACTTAATGAGTTTACGAGGTGTGAGGGTTAGACGGCCGGACGCGCCTTGTTACGCAAAGCCATCTCCACCCCACCCCTTGCCTGGTACGGAGACCAGTAATTACCAATCACGCAGTTACAGTGCTCTGTGCGGAACAGAACCTCCCGATTTTTCCCTTCTTCATTTGCTTTCTGAGCAACCCACACGCTCTTGTCTGTAATACAGGGGTCCCAAAAAATATTTATACACAATTCTGACGTATCTACTGGTTATCTGTAAAGGTATTTTTGGGGCATCCTATAGATTAGATACACAAAGGCGTTGTCTGAAGAAAAGTGGTCTAAGTCTGTTTCAAAACTAAAAATTTAGGGTTTAGGCGTGGCTAAAAACAAGACAGAATGCATGAAAGTCGTATTTTGTACCTATATTGACGTAGAATGGAAGTCCTGGACAGAGCCTTAAAATAAGTCACTGTCACTTAAACTTGTGCACGAAGTACAGTCGAATTAGTGATAAATGTAGATAAAAACAAAGATTTAAATTTGCGCTATAAAAAATTCTTAGCTATCTCGAGCCTCTCGTATTTAACTCACTGAATAAAAATTCAACAGGCGACTGTCTAATGTAAATGCAGTCTTTTTTGACTATTAGATTATGAGGATACCTGTAGAAATAAAATGAGTACATAATAATACGTGGTCCCACTTAACAAAGCACTCATTCACAAGCATTAAAGTCAATTAGAAGCATAAATACATACATAATTACAACAGGAACTGAATTAGTCTGTATTTCCCCAATGCTGTAATAAATTTCGAATAATTTTCTTCATGAAATAATTGATGTCCTACGGACTGAATGGGAATACTTTCATTGCGACCAATAAAATATAATATACAGTGTAATATTAATCCTGTAAATATATTAACAAGATATCGTATAAAATACATGAAATGGAAACTATTCACTGGAAATTGCTTTAAATTTTAATAATACTCCTTACGTTATGATTACAGCAATGGTTCACTACTTACGTTGCAGCTGTCTGTTGTGTACTATCGTGAGGTCTGATGGAAATCAAAGACTTTCACTTTTTCACACCACAAATGTTGTTACAACTAGTGCTGCCATCTTATGTAGCTTAAAACCTCGCGTCTTTAGGCTAAATATGTTTTTTTATAGTCTGTTTGCATATTCAAGTGTAAATTATGCTGTTATGTGATATTTTTTTAGGTTATTTAAGTGACAGCCTTTTTATTTATATCACGAACGACCATAGCGTGACAAATGTCATGGTTGCTGCTACTGAAACGTCGACAGCTTGTTGTTTCCTTATTATTATATAATTAAAATATTCTAGAAACTGAGAAGACGAAGAATGACAGTTTGCAGTGCAATCCACATTTTGTACAATATATTATATAGAAATGTAATAACGGGAATTGCAGGGTGAATTATACATTAGCATTACAACTTAAAACATGGAATCAAAAACTGACACGTAATTCCTCACTGATTGACCCATGCAAATTTAAACACCAAAATTCGACGTATGGCGTCACTTCCGGAAAACAAACTGTATAATCTTTGTTACGATAAAAGTAAATGTCTCGTATTGTAAGCCAATTTCATCCAAGGAGAACGTGCCTTGATTGTTAAATACGTTAACGTTTAGCTTTGTTTGGACTGGAAAACTAAACTCACGTTCTTCAGTGTTGAATTGACGACAAACTTCGTCAACGGGCCGATAAAAAGCGGAACCAGTTGATGAATCGTCGTGCGATAACTTCAACTTTAATTACAACGTCCGACACGTAACCTTAACAGCTAATGCACACGTTACAACAACAAACGACGCGAGGAGTTGGTGACACTTCTTAATTTGTAAAAACTGCGATGCTCCAGAGGCACGAGTAATGATTTTACGTGTTTAATAACGACAGCTTTGCTTTTTCACGCAAACTGCGTAATAAAGAGGTTAAACGTTAAACCCTAAATCGAACATGACACATATCGACTGAGAAACACAAATACTCTGTGCACAGAGATCACACACAAACCTGGTTTCCATTTAACCCAAGTTGGCTGCCCTTGTTTTCCTAACCACAACATAAATGCACAACAAAGTATGAAAGTAATTAATACTAATTATAACTTACCTCCAAAGTCTTCACTGGATATGTTTCAAAAAACTGTTCACAAATCTTAAGCTACCAATTCTGATTCATTGAGACTGTAAACCCGTTAAGACAAACGCCAGAACACATACTTTTGCACACAAATCTTAAAGCCCGCGCTCCTTCACCACGCCATCTTACACTCGATATGGTTACCAACATAACCAATCTAACGCCGCGAGATTTAAAATAATTCTTGAAAAACAGTTGTCAATAACAGGTGCATCATTTTAACCAGCTATCAGGTTAGGCTACTATTCCCTAATAATAATATAAAACAACTAAATACCAAAATAAATTATAATACACAAGCACAGGAAAAAGCAAGTTTAGAAAGATCATTTAAGAGACTGTAATGAAAACCTAACAGGAAATCGATTACATTTTCTGTTTTCTTATATGTGTACAAAGGACCTATGCTAGCTTTATCTGATCTGCTAATGACGATGTTAATGGTGTACGTAAATACAAATACTCTAATATAACACAATCTTTCTCAACTCTTTTCTGGGATGGCCACCGAATGGTTCCAGACAAGGAGCAGAGCGGCGCGTGAACAGCCCATCGGGGTTACAGCCAGCGGTAAGTGCAATCGCACCCAGATCTGTCAGCGTCATTGTGCTGTTTTCTACAGCATCCTATCACTTCCTCCCTCTCAGGTCCACAGCTGCAGTTCCAGGTAAAACCTGTCTGATCTTTAAAGTCACTGAACACCCAGCCAACATAGTGACGTACATCTAATGCACAGGTGGCCAGGGCGCTGGGATGAGCCAGAGGCCCACAGGATGACGGAGACCCGGGAGAGTCCGCTCGCCAACGAGAAGCATCTATTCTCCTTGGAGATGAACCAGTGTAGCAGCAGCAGCACAGGTGCGGTGGTGTCAGGGACCAAGAGCAAGGCGGAAGATCTCCCGGAGCGAGGGACATGGAGTGGCAAGCTAGACTTCATCCTGTCGGTCGTGGGTTTGGCCATCGGTCTGGGCAATGTATGGCGTTTCCCGTACCTTTGCTACAAGAATGGTGGAGGCGCCTTCCTGATCCCCTACTTCCTTACCCTCATTTTAGCCGGTATCCCCATGTTCTTCATGGAACTCGCCTTGGGTCAGATGCTCACCATCGGAGGTCTTGGCGTCTTCCAAATTGCACCCATCTTCAAAGGTATATTCCGTTTCCAGAATTAGTGGCTATGTTCCTCCTAGCTAACACAGAAAATACTAATATCATCTTGGTGAATTCCTGTCAGTGGCTGAACTGTTTGCGCAGGTATCGGTTATGCAGCGGCAGTCATGTCTTGCTGGATGAACGTGTACTACATCGTGATCCTCGCATGGGCCATCTTCTACTTCTTCATGTCAATGAGATCAGGTAAACATGAAGAGCCCTCCCTTCAGCTGCTAAGTTCTTAAAAGACTACCCTTTCCTATGAAATCCTGAGGTTCACCACAATACCTTGTTACTAACACAAGTAACTCACATCAGCCTCTATTTCAGTAATACTAACTCTCTCCTGTTACTTACATTTACTATGTTGGCACCTTGAAAATCTTCAATACCTGATCTAGTGTATGACTTTGCGCGGCTTGCTTGCAGACGTGCCATGGAGGACATGCAACAATTACTGGAATACCCGTAACTGCGTGAACGCATATGAGAGAGGTAACCTCACATGCTGGGAGCAGTCGTACAACAGCACGGCGTACAACAAAGTGTGCTCCATCAACCAGTACAACATCTCTGTCAAGGACCTCACTGACCCCGTCAAAGAGTTTTGGGAGTAAGTTACCCTCTCATTATGTACTAGTGTAAATCCCATTGAAAAATATATAGAAAATCCCATTTGATAAGATTCATATAAAGACA
>NW_019060117.1:371573-407614 GCF_000696155.1 Zootermopsis nevadensis | reverse complement strand
GACGGGACTCTGGAACAAGACTGAGTCATTCATGATTTGCGACAACCAAAATGGTGATTGGAAATAGTGGACTGGCAATGCCCCACTGTAGTCGCTAGATATACTACCTGTATAAAATCTAAGGGAAATCTCAGGCAAGGTGATGATAGTTACGCAAGTCAACTTCAGATCCCCACTCCATCAAATACTTAAACCACGAGTTGCAAATGATGACTTCAACTGCTAACCCATCATGATGTTCAGTACAAGTTTTAGGCTTTTCAAAACAAACAGCTCTACTTTGCGAGGGACACAATCATGAATGGTTTTGTTGTGTGTCCAGGCGCCGAACGCTGCAGATCTCGGAAGGAGTGGAACATGTGGGCAGCATCCGCTGGGAACTAGCCGGGACATTGCTTCTCGTATGGATCCTGTGCTACTTCTGCATATGGAAAGGTGTTAAATGGACGGGAAAGGTGAGTCAAGTAATTCAACACCCAAAATACAGACTGAAGTTTTCGTGGCATCTGGCACCTTTCAGCACAAAACAATGTTCCAGAAAAATTGTCAGGCTCCCACCTGGCAGTGTTTGTCAGACAAAGTCATTATACAGAATGGTACTACAGTCCACGACTGTAATCTCGAGACTTGCAAGGAATGCAGGAAGTCCATAGCATTAAAAGGCAGACGCTATCTTTCCTCCTTAACCCCGCAAATCTCAAAATTACAGTCGTGGACTGTACTTTAATAGTCAAAAAATTGTATCTTACAAAATGACCACTTTACTGTCCCACAGATCTTAGGAAGACAAAAGTTTTCACAATCCTGTTTTGTGTTTGCTTAAGAAAGTAGGCTAAAAATTTGCATTATTAACAATAAACATGAAGTTGGGAACTTTTCAAAGACAGAAGTGGATGCCCTATATTGTATCACCTGTTTAATACATACCGTTGACAAGTGTAAGCTTCCAGCGTGTCCTTCAAAATTATGATTTGTTACGACGTGCATTGCAGGTGGTGTATTTTACGGCTCTGTTCCCATATGTTCTGCTGACTGTGCTGCTGATACGTGGCATCACTCTTCCTGGAGCAATTGAAGGAATCCGTTTCTACATCAGTCCTAATTTATCGAAGCTCAGGGAGTCTGAAGTAAGTAAAAGACAACTTTTAGTAACATATAGTACACATTGCCATTGAAATTTAAATGAGATTCTATCCTAAGTAAAGTAGGTCCTATATATAAAGAAGAAATGTGTACAAGATAATAATACAAAAATTAATTTTCCCTACCTAATGGATGATCGTGTGATCTTCACATTTATATACCATCCGAAAGTTGCTAGAAACGACAGAATGGTTGCTGATTTAATAGCACTTGAAAACAGAACCAACATTGTATAAAGTGAAGCCTTCGCGGCGACTGAACTTGAAAGATACTCTGGCAGAAGATATGGTGGCTTGTAACCCGAGAATCTTTCATCAACACCAACATTGTCAAACACGTGCGCCTAATGTGTTTTTACAGGTGTGGATTGACGCTGTGACACAGATTTTCTTCTCGTACGGTCTAGGACTTGGAACACTTGTAGCTTTGGGAAGCTACAACAAATTCACCAACAATGTGTACAAGTAAGTACCACATTAACTTTATATTCTTGAAGAGATATTCATAATCCTAAAATCAAAATACAAGCTCAGAGATCAGACTTTGCAAGAACCATTAGCATTAAGTATGTTTGTCGTACCATTCAAATGAAACAGCTTATTATGAAAGTCTGTGTACCAGTATGAATTGTATTTATAATGTCACGTTAATCTACATCAAATCCCATATAAACTGGAAGAACATAAGCTGAAAGGAAAAACAGGATGACTTAAGAAAAATTTATAATACCAATTAAGTGCTGAATCATCTGATGATACTGATAATGAAGTGGCAGAACATAGTGAAGTAAGCACAATAAGATAACTCTTCTCTTTTGATGTAATTAATGCATTTTGGTTTCAGGGACGCTTTAATCGTATGCTCCATCAACTCTAGTACCAGTATATTTGCCGGTTTTGTCATATTTTCTGTTGTGGGGTTCATGGCACACGAACAGCAGAAGCCAGTGGCAGAGGTGGCGGCTTCTGGTAAGACGCATCAACATTCTTAATATTTTATTAAAATTCTTCCTCGTCGTGTTGGAAACTTAACAGCGAAACATTAATCAGACTGTAATCTTTCACAGAAATTCATTACTGATGTTGAACCTGCTTTTGGGTGTTTGCACCATGCCTCAAAATCCTCCATGAAGCAAAAATATGTTTTAAGTAATCACTTCAATTTCTTACACTCTTACATTCATTCATGTAAGTGTCTGAAACATTTGTCAAAGTCAGGTCATCTCAGGAACTGTTCAATACCCACAGGCCCGGGACTGGCGTTCTTGGCGTACCCATCCGCCGTGCTCCAGCTGCCTGGCGCACCCATCTGGTCCTGCCTCTTCTTCCTCATGCTGCTCTGCATTGGACTGGACAGTCAGGTACATAGGAGGCTGTGACACCACAAACAGCGACTAAACAGCCACTGTATTTGAAGTTAAATCCAACAAAACAAACACAGACAGCAAAATAAAATTTAGCTTAATTCTTCCTACACTTTGTGCTTGCCTCCATAATATCTGATTTTAAACATAAGATCATCTCTGACCACAGTTCTGCACCATGGAAGGCTTCATCACTGCCATGGTTGACGAGTGGCCCCTCCTTCTGCGACGACGTAAAGAACTTTTCATAGCTGTTGTGTGTATTTTATCATACATCGTTGGCTTCTCCTGCATATCACAGGTTAGAATCTACACACCAAAAGCATGGAAATTTGACTAGAAATCTCCTGTCATCTGAATAAGGAAATTCATATGTTTTAATGAAACATTAGGTCATATGTTGATTTTTGAGAGAAGCTTAAGAGATGTTCAAAGGAACAAGTGACCTTTCAGTTATGACTGTACAGTATTTTAAAAAATGGGAAAACATTGGTTTATCCTTCTGGGAGTCAGGAACCAGTCAGAACTTTTTGTGTTGAAATCAATGGGAATTTCATTTTTGATTTATGAATTTTTCCTTACAAATGTTTTCATTGAATAAATTACATTCATGAATCGATGGATGGGGGTAGAATATAATGTTATGACACAACATGGTGGACTTTACATTGTCTTACATGAAAACAATTAAGTACAGAACATGAGAAATTCTACTTGATGACGGACGTTATTCACAGCGTCAGCTAACAGAACTGTCACTGCATTCGTCTCATGGTGAAAAACTGTAAGAGTGGGTACCGGTAAGAAACAGCACCAGGTTTTAAAACAAGATTTAAAGAAAATTGCTTCAGACCTGGTGTTCTTATGTCTTTTCACATCACTGTCTTTTAGGGTGGAATGTACGTATTCCAAATCCTTGATTCATACGCCGTGAGTGGCTTCTGCCTCTTGTTCTTGATCTTCTTTGAATGCATCGCTATTTCGTGGGCATTTGGAGTAAACCGATTTTATGATGGCATCAAAGACATGATTGGCTACTACCCATTCATGTTTTGGAAGTTGTGTTGGACCATCACTACACCGCTCATTTGTGTGGTAAGTTCGTATAAAAGAAGCTGATAGTTCAAATAATAAGATACTTTGCCTTAAAAAAATCATCAGCTATTTTTACAGTACTTAGCTCCAATAAATATAAATGCTGATAAAAATTATTGTGTGTTCATAATGTAGAGATTTAAATTGCCAAAACTGGTTTATCAAAATGTGAACCATCAAAGCTAATAACTTTCATACTTGGTATGTTGTAAAACAACATAAAAACCAACAAATAATAATCATATAACCTCATCTGACCCTGCATAACATATGCAGTAGATGTAGCATCATTAAACATACTAATAACTGAAAACAGCAATCTTCAGACTCACCGCTGTGAAAACCTCATATCCTACATACTAATAATCATCACTCGAATGTAACTTTGTCATTACAGGGAGTATTTTTCTTCAACATTGTGCAGTGGACTCCAATCAAGTACCTAGATTATGAGTACCCATGGTGGAGTCATGTCCTTGGGTGGCTTACGGCACTTTCTTCAATGTTGTGCATCCCAGGCTATATGGTCTACCTATGGATGAAGACACCGGGAGACATGAGAACAGTACATCTTAAATTAATACGTGCATGCTTCTAATGTTAATTCATACTGTATATTAATAATATTGCAGTACACAGTGAACCTCAAATTAAGTTATTTTCAATCTTAAGCTTATATAAAGGTTCCCAGAGGTTTTGCATATACTAAAAGTTACTTTCTATTCCATTTTATATCTGAAATCATAATTCATCATCCATATATAATACAAAACATACTTTGGATACATGATCTATTCACCATTGCTCCCTTGAGTTTACAAGTTACATCATTCAAATAAACTTATCATTTATTATGCACTGACCTATAGTCTTCTAGACTGGAGTAGTTTCAGACTTTAATGAAGCAAAAGAGAAAATCTGTAAGAACATTAGTGGAATTTAAATTTTCAATGTGCCATAAAAATACTGATGCTTATAAATTGCATAACTAAACACTTTTGTGGTTTACAAAATTTAACCATTAAAGGAACACACTTTCTTATTATTAGGTTTCTTTCCATAATTTCCTGAATTATTACCCTTCCTGTAAACCTCAATAACAGTGAATATTTCGCATGTAAACAAATATTTAAATCTATTTCGCTACTCCTTACAGAAAGTCAAACTTCTGGTACGGATAGAAGACGATGTGGCAAGTCTTCGAGGGAAGATGACAGGAACACCTTCAGATATAACTTCTCTGTAATTTGCCAGTTCTGCAAAATCCAGTTCAACTCCTGTCTCCTGAAGGAGAGCAACAATTTGCCGATCTCCAGATTCCGAGCAGAAGAAATGTTCTTGCAACTGAAGAGACGTGTGAATAATGTACTTGTGACTATCCTTGATGCTTAGAGTGAAGTGAAAATTAGGAGACAGACACTCACGACTTTAATTTGAAGTAACTTCAGAATACTTACACAAGATACTCGCCACGTTGTAGAAACACTCTACAGTTAAATGTGGTCAGTTCTGGAGGGGGGATATCTGCATAGATATAAGACAAATACAATTTATCTGTGAAACAAGTGGTAAATTACCTCAAGAAAGTAATGACCACTAATGGACAGAAAAGGTGAATCATACTAGAAACAATACTGTCATTATTGGAATACCCAGTCAAAAATTCAGTACTAGTTTCATGTCACCGACATTCATAACATAGTACAATTATCACCGTTTGTGTATGAACTCAACGTTTTGACCCAGTCATGTGATACATTTGGGTTATTTTCCCTTAACCCATTAACATTGGGCTCCACTAGCAAGCAGCCTTATTGTCCGCACAGCTGCACCATGATCAGAGGTCGTGGTCCTTTGTGTCACTCGTTATGACCCAGCCATTTAAACGCACGCTCCAGGCTAAGCAGCAAGCCATTCAAAGGAGACCATATTGGGTTCATAACGTAAAGCCTTCTGTTGTAATTAATTTATTTGTTAGAATGACAGACTATTATTAATTATTAAATGATATGGAAACACATGGGCCATTTTATTTCATTTTATTTCTTAATGTTGTTCTCAAATATGTGTGCATGCTTCCATCTAAAATGTAGAAGAATCTATTATGGTTTAATGTTTTTAGTTCTCAATGGGGATACATCTGTCAACATTATGTTACACAAATCAATAAAGATGTTTTTACACATTGTAGGGTGTTACTGAAAAGTATGAAGTTATTTGATGTTCCTATGCAACTGTATCAGTTTCTCAGTTACTAACACCATCAAACATTAGAAATGAAAGTCAGGGTGCCTTGGATTCCTAGACCTGTGTCAGGTATAAGCATGAAAACTTGGATCAGATCAAAAAAAAATGTAAGAACACGTCATATCTCTTGGCTGTTATAGAAAACACACACACTACTAAAAATAAAATCAAGGACTAAAGATTTCAATATCAAAAGATGTGTTACCGAGTACTTTACGCCATATTTTACATAATACTGGTTAGGCACGAAACGTATACTTGCCTATAAACTACTCACCCAACATGACCGAGTACAAAATCATCCACATTTTATTATTCATAACGCAAGTACAAGACGAAAAAGTATTTTAATTGTTGCACGGATATCTATAAAGCTGTTTTCATCAATGATGGATATTATTCAAACTTCATGGTAAGGAAAGATAGTCAACTTTATTATGCCACTGTGCGTTACAACTTCACACAATTGGCACTGTACACTACGTTATATTAGTAACACAAGGCAAATAAAAGATGGCCATCACTGATTCAGTCTGTCACTGCTCACTGAGCTCCACTTGTACCCACTACAGTCAGAATAATTTACAACTCACGACAAATATGACAGAGGAAACGAAAACAATCTGAAATGGATCACTCCCAAGTTTCTGTAAAATGCAAATGACAATCAATTACTTGCTTAACCCTTTGCGCCTCTTAATGCAGAATGACATACAATCAGAAGTAATAATGGCCAAAGCATTGAACGCAACTAATGTCAATACAACTACAGAAATAATCTCGATACACACCAGCGGTGGGTGGAGGGACCCATGCCGAGACTATATCATCACGTCGCATTATGCCTGAGCCCGTGTTGAGTTGCATCAGGCTGCAGTAATCACGTAATACTTCCATCCATTGTGCTGTGCCTCAACTTAGCCCCAAAGAAGGGGGGATCATGAAATACGAAATTTAGGGTTGAACTACAAACAAAATAATATCTTGGTAATATGATGTATAAGTTTCACAGTGACATAAATTTGAAATTACCAAGATCCTGGAATTTCTGTAAAGAAACGTGCGTATATTTCAGTGCCACACACTAGTGTTTAAATGGAATGAGCACAAAGGGTTAATTAAGCGAGAAGTGTAATAAATACACAACAAATGAACTGTTCTCCCAGATTTTGTTTTTTAAAATTGTTTTATGGCTTTCTCTCTCCTCATCAGAGTTGAATCAACAAGCAGAATATTATGTTTCTAAGGGTTGAAATCTGGGTTCTTCCTCAGAATAACAAACCCTTCCATGATGGGGGTGAGAGGCACATACTCTTCAGTTGCTAACTCTGCCCTTTCACCAAATGCGAGCAGAACTGGAGTTGTGTGGGTCTGAAAACCTGTGATTGTCTTCGGTTTTCCAGCTTGTCCGACAACATCGACAGCCTAGAAAAAAGTTGATTTAAGTTTAGCAAACTGAGGCTGTATTTCTAGAGTTCACCTTCCCCTCTAACCTGGCAGGTGAACAATCTAACAATGATGTACTGTTCATACGAAAAATGTTAGTTTTCCTTTCTTTAATGCTCATTGCAGCTGTAAACAAAAAATACTCAAATATGTCACCTCTAAACTCTTAACACAAACAAATAAACTTTAAGAGCAACTTGAAATCCGTTCAACAAGACTTGGTTTTCTGAAACTCACCAAACCCACTCTCACAGGAACGGCCAGAGGATTCAACTCCTCGTCAAACGTCACCAACATTCGAGGTTGCATGGCGGCAGCAAGCGTGAAGAGTAAGTAATGTGACCGCCCCAAGATTACTGCAAAACCAATCAGCATATTCGTGTTAGTGCAGCTCCTAGAGCCGTAGTGAATACAATATACCAAGATTACTGCAAAACCAATCAGCATATTTGTGTTAGTGTAGCTCTTAGAGCCGTAGTGAATACGATATACCCCAACGACACTTTCCGCCCTGTCAAGAACACACTTGCCATAGTTCATACACAATGGAGGTTCAATACGAGCCTGCTTGTTCAGCGGCTGGTGATAAAACATTAGAACCACTAATCCCATTTAAAACATTTTCAATATGATGGAACCAAACAATGCCTTGTAGAAGCTTGAACTTACTCTTAACATCTAGGAGCACTTATCGTCCTGCTATCAATGGCTTATAACTTATGCAGTTGCTAAACAGTTGTTTTACAGACAAAAAACACTGAAGCCATCCTCATTATTTGAAGTTCCATTAAATGTCAGTATAAATAAACAACTTAACACCACTTGCACTCATTGGACTCAGCTGTTTACTGTATTAAAAATGGAAAAACTCAAGCACTCATACTGTTAAATAAACAACTTAACACCACTTGCACTTATTGCACTCATACTGTCTCTAAGTTACGGTAATATACTTACTGTTCTTCACATCCAGGAATCCGACAAGAGTCGACAGCAGACCTGCCAGAGCGACTGGGCTCAGAAGCTGACGATCACTGTGATACGGACACAGCGTGAGGGTACCCTTGCCAAGATGGGTAAGTCCCTGCGCTATTCTCACCATAAAAAGATTATTAGGATCCTTTGCGTGAAACTGTGCCAGCTGACGAAGCATAGCAGCCAGCCTGCAAAAGATAAAATTACAAAATCCACCTCGCTGCCCTTGACACAATAAAAATAACTTCCATATTTTGTGTGTGCAGTTGCAAGTTCGCAGTAGGTCTCCAATCACATACTGGTTAAATCATAATAAAAACATAAAATGTCCAGTTCCACTTTTAAATCACATTTCTACAATCATCACATAACAATTCAACGGTAAATTATGGAAAAACGTGATGAATGGAATCTGACATTTCAAAATATGAAACACATTTCACCTTCAGAAAACAATAAGTTACCTCGCATTGTTGGTTCCTGCTCCTACAAGACCCATCGCAAAGATGGCGTTATGAGCAACTTCAGAGTCGCTGTCATGCGAGAACTTGCTCAGTGTGTCCAAAATACTCAGTTTTGGGTTGGACACAGAAATTAGGCCCAGTGCAAGAGGTACAGATCTCCTTATAACTGGTTCACAGTACCGTAACTGAAAAGATACCATTCCATCAGATGGACATAATGCAGAACTAGGTAGGCACATTACAGAGGGTAGTTATAAAATAGTTATGACAAATAATGATAAATATCTTCGAACTAAGATCAATATTCTCCACTCACGAACAGGAGGTTACACATCACTTGCCTACCGCGCTCCGCACGTAACAAGCATTTACTTAACTCTCGCGTGGAGTGCTTACCAAATGACCAAAAGTTCTAAACGCCATTTCAGAACCTATTTCTTCACCCATTGCAATAAGAGCGATGCCCAGTACTGCAATGGCTTGTCGTGATGAAAGGTCTTTGTCTTCCTTCTTTTCCTCTTTCTTCTCTTTCTTATCGTCCTTCTTGTCTTCCTACACGGAACAAAAGCAACTGTTATAAGTCACTGCAGCGAACGCAGAGAGACAGTGCACAGCGATACATAGAGCAGAAGTATATAAATGTACTATTACACTGACCTTCTCAGCTGGTTCGTAATGCTCACTGCAAATGTGCAGCAAGTTCTGAATCTTCAGAACGTTTCCAGTTCCTGCATACGCACACACCTCAACTAGCGTCACTGACATGGACCTGAATGGTTCCGGTATGACTTCAAGGGCCGCAATAATAGCCTCTACAGCTTCTTGTCTCCCTGCAGAAGAATGAAGAATGAGTGGGGGTTCTTCTCGGTAATTATTCTTTTACACGATACCATAAAATCGTAGTTACACAAACCCCTGTCAACTGCAATTATAATCTAAGTACAGTAATGAAATACACTTATAATAAAAGTCAATAAAAACATTTCTTTATCATGCTATTAAAATGTAAATTACCGAGACGTACATAATATTTACATGATTATGTACAGCTTCAGGTCACGGTCCAGAAGCCTAATAGTACAGGAGTGTACATCCCTACTCTCAAAATTCTAGTATGAGAAGATCTTGCTGATGAGTCTTCTATGGCTTAAATTTCAATTTAGAATAAAAACTCAGGCATAAGTTAAAGACGGTCTCTCATAATTTGTTCATTAAAACTACTCAGCAGTCTTTGCAAATTCAAGAACATCTAAACAAAGCAAATCACAGTGCATTCATTTCATTCTTTATGGTACTTTAACCCACCAATCAGGCTCCTCCCTCTCTTGCTGTGAGCATACAGTACATTGGGGGAAGGGGAGGGAATAAGTCTATTAGGACAGTATTTTAAAAACACAGAACGTAATACAACTTTGTCATGTTCATCAGACATAAAAATGTTTTTAAAAAAACTCATCACTCATATGAATATTGAAGAAAATTTTTCAAATGTGTCTCTGTTCTATAACTCACCCAGATGGCATAGCCCCAAACCCAAAGGCAAGAACCTAGCATATGTATCATGAAGATCGGACTCAGATTTCTCCATCAGGGTCTGTACGATGGTGGCAGTGACATCAGGATTACATGATCCGACAGCAATCATGCCACATGCCAAGCCGGCCATGCCAACTACTTCCATACTGGACTTCGGATCACTGAATACTGGGGTCAGAAGACTCAAAACAGCCTCTCGATTTGACCCAGCATAAGCCAAACCAAGACCTGTAAGAACACATTACAAAACAACTCAGAACATCGTCGTCGCCGACATCAACGGGACTTCCTTCTAGAGTCTCAGTAGTAGTATTACTCATAAAAATTGTCATACGTAACATCGAAGTTTCACATTCTCACCATGTTTATAGCTTATAGCACGAAGGACTTAAACAAATGAAGATTATGTTCTATGTTTTGGCACTGATTAGACTCAACGGCAGATGTCAATGTTTCTCAAGAACATTAGCATCTACTGATGAATCTACATGGTACCAAAACCCAGAAAAGATCCCCATCCTCACAGTAATAAGAACCCCATATCTCACAATTTTTATAAGCCTAGCTGCAACGGTTATTGTGCAGTAATATTACTGTATAAAAGTAAGACCTTATGAACAGATTCACATCGTTCAATAACCATTAACACAAATAACTGCAGAATCACTCTTATCGCACAAGTTTGCACGACCATGCTGGTATTATTAATCAACGCTAATGAATTACAGTTATTTTGGTGCAATGCTTTCTGTGGCATAATATTCAACCCAAGGTTTGTGAAAATCAGTTAAGTGGTTCAAGAGGGACCACGCATGAACACAAAAAACACGCTTGTGCACATACACATGATGATACCACAGGTCTAAATTCTCATATCAAGTACAGACAGCAGAATTAAAAAATATAAATCTCACAATCTACTAACCCACAATGGCACCGATGCGCATCACATTGCTACTATGCAAAACATAGTCCGACAGCAACGCAAGAGCAGGGTCACACTCGTTTCTCACTCCACAGTTTACGATACCACAAGCCAGAAGAGCCCCCGACTGCAAACGATAATCTTCTGTTACAGACTTTCACATACAAGATTGCAAGATTGTTCCATACACATTACATCAAAGTCACAACACAAATTATGTGACAAGTTACACACAAAAGACAATGATTTTCACTGAACACAGCCCCTTCCCACTTAATCTTTCTTAATTTCATTTAAATTAAACGGTGGATCACGCAACAAAATCATTACCACTAACTAACTCACTCACTAGATGGCTTACCGAACCCGAAGGTTCATCACCGAATTAACCAAAGCCCTCCACCGGACCCTGTCCTGGGCCAACAAAATCCATGGGGGAGGAGTACAGATTTTTAAGCTCGTCATTGTGCAGTTTTCTCCACGCCCCATCGTCTTCCTTCTTAGGCCCAAATATCCTCCTCAACCCCCGATTCTCAAACACCTGCAATCTGTGTTCTTCCCTCTGAGTGAGAGACCATGTTTTGCACCCATACAAAACAACAGGCAAGATTATTGTTTTGTATACTTTCATTTTCAGGTTCTTAGAAATCAGACGGGAAGACAAAATATTTTGGACTGAGAAGTAGCAAGCATTTCCGGAATTTAGTCTCCTCCTAACTTCCTCACAAGTATCATTTTGATTTGTTATTGTTGTTCCCAAATATTTGAACTTTGTAACCCTTTCAAAGGATTTATAAATCATTACCATTAATCATCAAAATATATGAATTCCAGTGAATCATTTGTATCCTTTTCAAATGCCAGTGCTTAAATTATAAACAAAATACAGCACTTAAAAAAGATCAGATGGTTCACGCTGTGAAAGGAAATGATCGCCGTTTACTACGAGAATAACAAAGAATCCATGCATACACTCTGTGAGCAAAATATGAATTTACTGTTTATTAAAGTAGATGGGACATGCAGCCATACTGGGCTTTAAAGGTTTTTACGAAGTTGAACAGTCATTTTAAACACCACTTTCCCACAACCACACTTACAGTTTATCTCAATTTCAAGCACAAAAAATCTTGTCCCCTGGACAGACATTCAGTACACATTGCACTGTAATAATACTTCAAATCTCTTTATATAATAAAATCTCAAAAAATGTTGGTATTAATTACACTAAAGTCTCACCATAAATTCAAAACTAACCTTAATATAATCTTCAGCTGAATAAAGGTATTTATCAATGGGAGTCAAACCTCCATCAACATCCCATAGCAAGACCAGGCCCAAAGATGCTGTAGCACTCAGCATTCCTTAAAGCAAATTTATTATAAAATTAAAAATCATCTTACGAGATACGAATTCTACACAGCAAAGATGACAGTGAGCTAGTAAGTACTCACTAGTTAAACAATTAATATAATTTCTCTTATATCGTGTAAGTGGAACAGGAACATTAAATATAAAACGCCTGTACAAATAATAATGTAATTACACAACCAGGTGGTTAAATGTAGGAAAAGAAATGAGCTCGTTATGCAATTATTACCATGTTCCTTATTTTTATAAAGCCATTTATTTCCGTCTTCCATCAACAATTTGTCATGACCAAATGCAGCGTTCACAAAGCCATTCACGAAGCTGGCCGCAAGGTTTTGGCGAGCAGAATCAACCTGACCACCTCCAAACGCAGGTCGTGAATTCTCCAGATGTGATTTGTATACGTCTTCCGGGGTTTTCGGTTCCATAATATCCAGCTAAAAAGATAATTTTTTTCCATAAATGTTTACGTATGTCGTGAAATCTCATTTAATTGGCTTTAACTGTACGGCTAAAACTTGAAACATAAGAGTGAAATTCCAAAATTGAATTCTGTTTATAAATTCCTATAGTTTAAAATGGAATCACAATCTTTTCAGAGATAATTGTACTTAAATAGTATAAAGTAAGAATAATATCATTCAAACCAGAAACATAATCACAACTGGAACCATTAACACAAATGATCTCAGCAGTATGGTGCGAAAACAAACCACATTCCAATGGATGAACATAAAGATATCACTAACCTCACGAGCAAGATTCAAGAAATGGTTGTTTAAATGGGCATTTGACATAATTTCAACAAGATCATCATATTCAACCATATTCTCATTCAACTCAAGAAAGATCTGTTGTCTGCCCAACATAAAAGCCAACTGCTTCTGCACTGACCTGCAACAGTAAAACACACAAATACACAAAACGTACAACTTCAGATAACACTATGATCCTTTTGGTTACCCATCAATCTGCTAAACGCTTCCTTGACCTTGCAGAGTCAAGCACAAACACAAGTATTTAAATTTCTAATCTGCTAACCTTGCTATTGTTCATTAACAATAGTGTCATAATAAGACATCAAAAATAAATGATTTAAGAATTAATGACGTACTTAAATCCTAACATAGTCAAACTGAGCAACCACACCTCAAAAATTTTGAAAGTGGATCCATGACTCATTACACTAAACGGGAAAACAAAAATATAAAGCGACCATCACAGGAAACAAACAAGATTTGCCAGGGATAAATTCCAAAATTCTGCACTTACCTCGCACTCAGCCAACTAAAAAAATAATACTGTAACATTTATCTTCCTCCAGACACTGTTCTTCATTAACATATTTGGCATCAATAAACAAAGCGACAGCAGATATAATACATAAAAATATTATTAACATAAACTGAATGGTTTCCATAATTACAAGCCAACTCGTTTAAATATTTTATTTACACTGTAATGACATAATTAAATATTAGCAGATACGTGAAAGTATGAAGTACTTACAAGTCATTACATGACGTGAATATCTCTTCAATTAAATGTATATCATTCAGTTGCATTGCAACTCTTAACGCCTGAGGATACTGATTAAAACGTTTGAAAAGGCGAAGTGAAGCTTGGAGTAACGTCGTATTCTCAGGATCTGGCACGTACGGTACACAGCTGAAATAAAAAAGAAATTAAATAGAAATATCTAAAGAATGGAATAAAAAATCGCATAATGCCAATTTTACTCCGACACATTTGACCTCTTATCTCAGAAGCCTGAGACATGAAAGAGATTTCTGGTCCTAGCCCTAAAATGTATATAAAAAAACATGAAAATCAAAGCAAGACATTAGAGTAATTCATTGGAAACTTTTCAAACCTCGATAAATAAAAATCATTACCTTGTAAGGTACAAGCACAGTCTTGGATATGCACTCTCATCTACATACTGCTCCAACAAATCCAAACGTTCTATCTCCATAAGCAGGTCACAAGCCTCTGCTTCAGCGTTATGTGCCATATGGTATGGAACAATCTGACGAGCCAGCCCCACTAACTTTACTCGTAATTCTTCGTCATCCCCACTCATGTCTGCCCATTCACCTGCAATCTCTCCTGCTAGGTGTCTATAAATAATCAGAATTAAGACACAATTCCACATAAATAAACAAGTGACAGCACCAACTCCGAAACACAGGTGAATATAGATACCGATCCTTCACCAAGCGACACAAACAACTTTCATAAATATTACCGTCCGATCTACATGCACTTATGACGTATTAAATCAACCAAGCAGAAATCAATCTTACCTAACATATTCATGACCCCAGTTTCCAATTTCACATTGTGACCCTCGCAGTCTATACTTAAGACAGTCACGACTGTCGCTCATGGTCATGGCCAGCACAGATATAACATCAGCACAAAACTCATTCGTTTTTGGATCTTGTATCTTCGAATATATCTGCTTCATCGTATCATAATGAGATCTCATAAACTTTAATGGCTTGGGCACGCTAGTCATTGAAGTTGTAGAGGCGCGGATTTGGCTCCTTAGGCTCTCAAGTGCTGGCAAGTAGAGTTTCTCATCATTTTCCTGCAAACACTCATGTATATGAATAAAACCATTACCTCCACACCCTTACATGTCCTCATGGCCGTGTGCATGGGTACACAAGTAATTTCCTTTCTATACTATTGCAGCCACCACAAATGCTGTTGTCCTCCTCCAATCCACCTGCATTCAGTAATAAATTGAGTAAAAAAATTGAATTTGGGAAAGCCAACATTGCACATTGTCACTAGGACAGATTTTGGACCACACAACTATGTAGTATTTCTTTCCAAATTTGGTTTCCTTAGGTTATTTTACTTTGTTCCATTTCTTTATTTATTCTCTGGCTATAAGCATGTCAACTGGTTAAAAATCACCAGTGTTTCAGGACCACCTCTGACCCCATGTGAGTGACTGTGGGTCCAGGCCACTGCTCAGTTGTGTTAATGTATAATGCTGTGTAATAAAAAAAACTAAGAAAAAAGTGCAATTTCTTTACAAAATTAATTATAGTTTCCGAAGATCTTGTGGTTTCAGATTTATTTTTTGCATGCTTTCAAAGGGGTATGTGGCTGACATTTATGAAACGTTCCAAACAAATCCAACATTCCATTTTTCTGCAGTTAATTTCCAAACTTCATAATATTTAACCACTTAAAACTGTAATGTATATTTATATATGGATAGAAAGAACATTTTATAACCTTTAAAGTGAACTCTAGAATGTTTATCAAAGTGCATTATCAAAGGATTAAAATGTAAATTTTGAACACACTTTTTTACCTGGAGGAGAGAATTTTTTAACATACTCTATTTCATAAACCACTTGACAGAGGTTTAGAAAAAAGACAAATACAGTAATTAACAAGGCCAATACAAATGCTAAATTTAATCACAGTCCTACTCTTTGAGAATCAATGGGTCTGTTTCGTGTATTTTTCATTTCTCTCTCTCTGCTCCCTTTATATACTGTCTACCCTTACGTGTTCGAAATATAATTTCCTTCTATCGTAAAACACAAACCCCTCCTGGTGAACAAAAGCTGGAAGTTAACATGCGGAATTAATTTAAATTCCTGATTGTGGTTATGTTAACTCATAATGCACCAAACCACATTCTAAACCTATACACAACTTCGCCCGTAGTGATGTACTGTAGCAGAAATTTGTTACCAAAAATAATAATATGCCTACCTGCAGCCTTTCAACCAACATGTTTAGCTCTTCTTGAAGTTGTTTATCTTCTTCAGACTGAAAATAAACGTAAGTGAACTTATAGATTCGAATAATCATTTTCTTAACGATAATAATATAAATAAGAACTCGATTTTTTATTTTAAAGCTGCCTTTAAATTGGTTTCGGGGAACTGCAAACATTTAAAGTTATTCTTACCAGTTCCGCATTTTCTTCTTCATTCTTCTTTGTGGCATTTGGAATAATTGTTTTATCTTTCTTACTTCCTGACATATTGAGAACAATGTGTATCAATAATCACAAAATGATATTCCAACCACAATATACTTAAAATAACACCAATTTAACCTGCTTGTCACTCTTATGATCATCGACCAACACAGATGATAAAACCACCGCTAAGAGTGTAAGAAACAGACCAAAGACATTCAAGACCTCTTCCTCTTCTTCTTACAAAGTTATGTTCATAAATTAATGAATAAAGGACAGAAGTAGACCTGACTTGTATGCAATTAACATTCAACCTACACGAGGTCAAATAAAGATGCCAAAGGCTAGACTATCGTTTCATAAAACCCCGTGTATATGATCCACCAACCTACACGTTGTTTCGTTTTAATTTTGGCATTTGAGAGTACGAACGTTAACTGATATTCGCCCGTACAATTGTAATAATTAGAGAATGGACGGAAATTAATAAAAATCGGTATGTGTCACGCCATTACGTCAGCATTCGAAACTCATTCGTTCGAACTTCTTGCACTATCCATCCATCAGCCATGATCCTCTGTTAATGCACATTACAACCTGATTCTCCTCAGGCAATCCTCTTCCCTGCTTTACTGTATGTATATACCTAAAGAAACTCGATAGTGGCTGTAAAGGTTGACACATTTGCCACTTGCACTTTTTAAAACACTACAATTCAACATTTAATTCATGGATAATATTTACACGCTCATGTAGTCATCTTTATCACTTTCCATCAACATACATTTGTGCCAACTTATTCCTTTATATGACTTAATATTATAAAGCATACAATACCCTATCTCCATGCACCAATGTGACACAGGAAACTATCACTCACTGTTAATTACAAACCTGCTATTTCATTCATTCATCCATTCACAGACCTTCATTATCAGCTTCATAATGTTACAGTACTGTATTTTGCAGAAAGTGTTCAGAAATTAAAAGAAGAAAAAAAATAGTGAATGTTTGCTACCATAATTTTACTACAAATATAAGCACACGAATCAACCCAATTTTCAAAAAATTGTCAGACCACTTATATCCTAGATTAGATCAAAGTTTTAATGACCACTTTACATAAGAGCACAAATACTGACTTACAAGGTGACTTAGATAGACATAAAAAAGAAGTTGCATAAATGGAATTTAGCATTCTTTGATAAACATTCAGTACAGCATTAATTTTAAAATTTATCATGATTAATGATAATGTTATGCACAGTTTAGTTAAATTTCCATTCTCCTATTGGAGACACTTTCCTCCTGTATGCACATTACTGACATCAACATAAGAAATACCAACAGTATGTTGCAAAGAACATAAACATAGCAACATATTACAAGTCCTTGATAGACTACAAAGTATTTCTTTAAGTATAATTAAGTATGATGAATAGACCTTCCCTACAGGAAATGTAATTCAGTATACACAATTTGAAGAAAGAAAAATTGTGGGGAGGTGAACTTCTCAATTATTTCAGTAAAACAAAAATGTTATTTTCCTGAAAATAATTTTTCAGTTTGTAGAAAAACACATTTCAAAATATTAAAACACAATTCTGACACAAATCCAAAGTTATTTACTCTCCCCAGATTTTACTTGGGGTCCAGCATGAAGTTTTCTTGATGAATTGATGCAGAAACAAAAGCCATCAGCCGCAGAGAGCATTACCATCACCCCAAAACTTGCAATATTAAATGTCCTTCAAGAATAACAAAGGCAAAATCTACCACAATCAGGTACAATATTATATACACAAGAGGTATCAGTTAATACATTTAACATGAATAATACATAATTATTTTTTGTGTGCAAGTACCACGGCCAACATGAGTTGCCAAGTGACTTCCTACCTTATAATTACTATAGCGACTAGTACCGAGAGACGACTTAATTCTTTCCCGATATATGGCACTGCCCATAAATTAAATCTTTTGTTTTCTTGAAAACAAGGGCATAGTTTTACTGGATATAGTCAAATATAACTGAACGTGACAAAACTATACGTCTGGCAAGTTATTTCAAGAAATGAGTACCTACTATTCAGTTATCTACATAAAGCTTCTTTATGCTGTACATATTGCATTTTATGACCAACAGCTTCACACATATTTTCACTATGGGCAAATTTTAATACTGTATTTTGGCTCATTGAGCTCAAAATGAGTGACTAGTATAATAAAAATGGTCTTATATTCATTCTTTAACTATATTAATTGTAATTTAATAGCTACCATAACTGCAGTGAATTACCATATTTACCTGAAATCAATCAATACAAATAAATCCATATATTCTGTACAAATATTTTATGAGAGATATGAAGTTTTCACGGTTGCAAATATTCAGACTGTGATTTCTCGGTTGTGACATCGTGTAATATTGCAGATGGTTGTCAATGTTCCTCTAAAATGATGAGACTACACAGTCACAACGCAGAAGACTACAATCTGAACAGCTATACTGTTAACAGCGCTACAGACATGGAAGTATCCAACAAAAGGAATATTCTCCAAGTTATTTGTAAAAGAATAAATGAAATGTATACACTTATGGAATGTTATGAACTGCGTGGCTTTCAATGAGTTTGGACGTGTACCAAAATTGTTGCTCCGTGCAGCTAAATTACAATGTAAACCCTAAATTTCAACACCTTTCGAAACACCAAAAACTACCTCATATTCAGGTAAATATGGTACGTTTCCTATTTTGGTGTCCCAATATGTTATTTGTCATTTTATGCCCAACAGCAAAATCACAAAGTTGAATGTTTATTCTGAAGCAGTGATTGTAATAGTCTTCCCTTTTGGATCATCGAAACTATCCATGGATTTTATATCCATTATCATTCCAAGACCAAAAATCATAATTATGGAAAAAATTACACACACAAATATCCCCGACCATATCGGAACAGTAAAAAAATAAACACAATCGTAAGCAGCTCCAAATCTTCTTCCATCAGCATACGGCTGTATCTGTAAATGAAACCACATCATCAGGACATGCATCAGACATATGGTGTAGAAGGCAACGATACTTTGTATCTTCCATCAGATAACAATTACCAAGTTCCTTTCCCAAATATCCATAGTTGTTCAAAATATAGGTAATGATGATTAAGATGTCCGTATTTTCAGAAATATAGGGCTGAAAGACTCACACCAAGCAAAAACATATATCTAACTCATAAACCATATACAATTTCTAAAATTTAACTCCATTAGTGTTATCTTACGTTGCTGTGTGTTGTCTCAGATATTGAGGAGCATAATAAAACACCCAATTTCCAAAATCTGCACAAAACTCCTCCAGGCAATTTCAAAAATCCTTTAGGTTCCATCATGTAGTACATTCGTTCCAGCCCATGTTCTTTAATTAATTTATTTGTAATTTTTATTAGAGGTCTGCAGTGGCCGCGTGGTCTGAGGCATGGGCCTTGTGCCGCTTGGTCGCTGGGACCGTGGGTTCGAATTCCACTCAAGCCATGATGTTAGTCGGCGTTATCCTGTGTTGTGCTGTCCTGTGTACAGGTAGAGGCCTTGTGACGGGCCGATCCCTCATCCATGGAGTCGTACCGAATGTCTATAGATCAAGCCAACGAAAAGTTGGGACCCGCAGTGCTCAGGCACTTGAAGGACGGGTCGTTCCCAGTATCCAGTAATTTTTATTAATTGTTCACTTAATATTAGGTAGATATTAAGAAGTAACTATTTTTCCACATGCAGAATGATACATTATTTCAGAGCTACATATTCTTATAATAAATATTTACAATACCTGGAAGCCACTATTAATGTTAAGTGTCATGTTTCTGCCATCCAAAATTACTCCTTGACTACAATGGTATGAAAACTCTAAAGGTGCTCCAACCTTCACATCATCGATGGCGTATGTTTTATCATCTACTGTAACAATTACGCTACGCAAACTCCAATAACCTGGGCTGTCCGTGTTTTCAAATGAGAATCTGTAAACATTGACATAAACAATTGCAAGCATGTTATATGTTACCTCGTTGAACAATTTGAAACCAAACGCATAACATAATGAATAAATTCCACAAATACCAACAACACGGAATATGACACTGTATTGATAATAATAAAACTAGCCACTTGAGTTCTGATAAAATACTCACGTCACAGTAATATTATCGGGAAAACTAATGACGAGATCTTCATTCCCTTCTACGGTTCCATTTGCAAGAGTAATACTGGAATGTAAATAAACAACAAATAATTATGAACTTTAATACAGAATTTTGAAAGTAAATGAGAAAATCTGGAATTCTAAGCTAAATAAAACGCGAACATCAACAAACCACAGCTGTGTAGTAAATCACAAAGAAGATGCTGTCACTATGCGCAATAAATTCATTACTAAATGTCAAAACAACAGTTTAATATATTTATTTAACCCTTTCAGTGCCCAATCGCTATATTGTAGCTACCAAGTTTCTGCCAAAAGTGTGGCAGTCGTCCACGCCTTCTATACTATTAAAACAGATACGTGAAAACATTCCACAGTCCAAGTTTAACCATCAGAACACTTCTTCTATGGCTCTCCGGTCCGTATTCGGTCCATGGCCTCCTCAATTCTCCTCTTCCATTCGGTCCTCTGTTAGGTCCGTCTGTCCGAGGCTTCGATAGAGGTTTCAAAACATCTTCCTTTTTTACGGTGCAAGGTTGTTAGCCTTGCGACCAACCCCCAACCTGGAGGACCAGGGTACCTGTCTTAGTCTGACCTCTCCCCCTCGATCAATCCGGCTAGGGAGGCCCTACCAGTAACTATGATACCGCCAGCATAGCTCTTGGGATCACTGAGGTACTCAAGCCCCACCAATCAGAATACTTAACTGCCTCCGAATGTCAAGTCATGGTTGAACACAAGCAGTTTTCTTTAGACATTACTCCACAGAGCAGCTGAAGATTATGTGACAAAACGAGAATACCTTTCCTCTTGTTCTACGGTTAAGATCATGGTTGGCGCATAGAGGAGGGTGTCATTATTCCCATATCCACTTCTGTCCCCTAACGCAAGGTCAGTCGCAAGCAAGTTGCGTACTCTCCTAGTCAGCGTCTCGTCGTCAGACTGCTGGAACACAGACAGCACGCATGTGACCACAATAACTAAGACTGTACCACATCATGACGACAATCCTGACGACATACACATGACATTATTTCAATAGTGAAATTCAATTTACACTTAATTAGCGATTTCTAGTATTTACTTCAAGAATAAGAAATGTAAGTAATTACATAGACAAATATGGCAACTGTTCCGTACCCAAGATGAGTGATGAGCAGTGTACACTGCTAATACATCTCTGTGGTGTTCTGCAAGCATACTGAACATCTGGGAAATGACAGCATCTGTAGAACACAGTTTTCATCTGTTGTAATTAAAATTAAATAAAAACTTGAAAAATACATTTAAGTAACGAGTGAGCAGTCTCTCTCGAGTACATAAGAGTTATTCACCCATACAAGAAATTTCATGAAGTTAACCTGATATTGGACCAACATATTTCATTTCACACAAACACTACTTCTTTAAAATCTATTTTAATATTATCCACTCATTTACATATAGGTTTTTTAAGATGTCTCTTCCAAGCAATATTGCAAAGAAAAATTTTCTATACATTTTTATTTTACATCATACAGCTAAATGCTGTACCTCCACCTTTTATGTTGGCCAAAGGTTCATTATTGTTCGTAACAAGCCGTGACTGAACCATATTCTGATCCATCTAACACCTGCATAATCCATTTCTTTGAGATGATTCCCCTATGACTGAATACATAAAGTAATCTTTAGTCAAATAATGGTGATATCATATTCCTTGTAGAAACTAAAACTACATGAAAACATTTTGATAAGGAACTTCCATATAAATGAACACTTAATGTGTTCTGTTTACTAAATACTAATTCAAGAAATGATAAAAGGAGTTAATGCAGCTGTGTGTTGATTGCAAGGAAATCATACATGTAAAAATGGAAAAAAAGAAACTGAATTCACTGACTAACAAAAACTGAAGGCAGCACAATAAAGTTTACCATGTCGTTTAAGAAGATCTAGTCTATCTTCATCACCAGTAGCATCATCAAGATGTACGAAAAACAAGGTCTCGTTCAACGCCACAGCATCCTTGCTGAAGCCACTGCGCCCGAGTTTCAAGTGATGCCAATCCTGTTGGTGCAGCGGCAGGTGATGATGGAATGCACGAAGGGGAGCGTGAACAAACGGCAAATACGTCAGTCCATCGGCTACAGCGCTTATGTTCTCCAAGTTAGGGAATGCACTTTGTCCTGCTTCATTTTGCCAAGTAAAGTCCTCCACACTGAGCTACAATATATAGAAAAAAATAGGATTAGTACGAAACCTACCAATACATTTTTTCCATAGAACACACAAGAATTCAGACATGTAACTAAGATATTAAGGAATAATAATTGTTGAAATAAGGATAAATGTTTCATTTCATCATGAGCTCCAACTTATATTCATTCCAGATTTACATAAAATGAGACGTAAGGCTGTGATTCATCGCCCGATGACGGAGGCAGTATGACCTCTGAAATGTTGGTAAACACCTACCATACTATATGGAGCAACAACCCAGAAGACAGAAATCTTCATACTTTTATTTAGTAAATATATTTATAACTCAAGTTTGGATGACCAAATCCATAATTTGGGTCACAGATAAAATTGCATCACAGTGAAATTTCATTTAAAGAACTATTTGATGTAAACAGTTATCTGTATTCTGCAAATTGTATAAACTTACATTTTCTTCAGCAAAGATGACAACTACTGGTTTCCTTTCAAGTTTTTCCATCAAAATATGCTTGAAATCATCAGCACTTACTGTAGCTAATGCAGGAACTTCCTTTATTGGATGTGACTTACTGAAACATGTTTAATTATTGGTATGAAAATCTGACATTTTAACGAATTTTATACATTCAGAAGCAACAGAGAATGCTTTTGAGAACACACTTCATAAGTTTGTTTTTTCAGTTCTGCATCCCAGAAAAATCAAAGGATGTAATAACATTCAATATGCACAACATTTTATTTTCAGATGTATGATCTGAAACTTCCATAGCAACTAACGCTGATGTTCATAAGAGGCAGGAACAAATTCAATTAGGGATCTATAGGTTAGATCAGTTTAGATGTTTAAGGTGGAGCAGAAAAGATTTTGTTACATTCATTCATTCAGAGGCGTTCGTCACTAAACTAGAACTGGGCTCCTCCTTCCCCCACCATAGTGGGATGCAAATCTCATTAAAATGTAATACTTAATAAAATTACAATCTAATCTAAAACTGTTATATCGATTGAGCAAGCGAGTCTCCTGATATTTCAAGGCAGTCATATATGAATACCTACATACATCACTCGGATGTAATGGAATCTTACCTTAATGATTCCCACATAAACACAGGAACAAATTCTGTTGAATATGCACTGCAAATGATATTCATTAAAAAACATATCGAAAGAAGAGCTGATAGACAATATCCACTTTCCGCCATCTTATCGGAGAACCGTCACGAGATAGATAAGCCAAACCTTAGTTAGCAAAGATGAGAACCATGGACATCCAAGTAATATTACTAGGTCAGTTATCTATGAAATCATCTATAAACAATAATAAAAAAAACCCTGACTTCTTCGAATGTGCCATACGAATAGTCATCGGTTAATACTACCAACTTTTGCTACCTATATTTTAGAAGTGCTTGTAGCCTCTATCATCAAGGCGATGAGTAAACAAACAACTCTGAAACGTCGGTAAATTTGTACCACACGGCATAAAAACCCAAACAAGTACCATCTTCATATTTGCCATCGTGAGAACCTCACATTTAGAGCAAATCTTAGTATGTATAGTTCGTGTAACCATTTATAGATGGCAGCATAATATATAATGACGTCTAGTATTCTTATTACTTCGAACACTTCTACACTGATAACAATAACGTTATCATACTCAGTACGTCTAGGTAAATGACTGGAATACTGTAGGGAATGCCATAGCCACTTTCAATTTAATATTCACTTCTCATCTGATACTTATGAAGTCAATAAGAATGAGATGGGTGGGGCATGTGGAGCGCATGGATGGAGTAAGACAGGTGCACCAGGGTACTGGTTGGGAAGCCTGAAGGGAAGAGACCCCACTGGGGAGACGAAGATGGGAGAATGATAGACTAAGGAAGGCAGAGGATGAAGGACTTTCAGTCTGGTAGTTTCAAGAAAGAGTATCATGTGTTTAATAAACAATATTATGACTGCATCTTTGTATATTCATTACATCCTAACCTTTTCTGGACAACATTACATATTGCATCTTGTTATGAACTGCCTGTAGAAGAAAACCCACTCCAAGAAAAACTTGCACCAGTTACCAATATATTCTTCCCTCATTTTGTGATACAAGTTCTAATCTCACACAGAAATCATAACAGGTATTTCCCAAAGTATGAAAAATACTGCCTTAATTCCTGTAAATAGTTTATATTCTACTGCTACTTAATCATCACGTTCACAGACTTTGGTGCATCAGCACGGTTCCAAACTTCTTGCTTATACAATTCATTCTCATCATACTCAAGGAATCTCATAAACCCCTCGACTATTCCATGAAATCACAGATATAATGATGTTCTAGTATCTAATTAATTAAATACGTAAGGTATAAATAAAAACTAATACAGTTCAGACAATTACATATTATAAGAGAGATACTACGTAAGTATGGCATTTCATAATGTAACAACAAAATCATTAACCAAAGGGCATAGGCCTAGAGGCCTGTTCCATTTTAAAGTAAAAGAATGTAGTACATGTTATAATAAATAATTATGACTTAAGATAATACGTATAAATCCTGCACAATAGACATTTTCGTACTTATTTTGTGAGTGAAATCTGAGCATGCTTAACTAACTTCGTCCCTTGTAATTTTTTTATGAAATATGACAAAAATATGTTTCCTTAATTTCAAATTTGGAACATATCCACAGAAATTAAATTACTGATATGTATTTTGATAAAAAGTATTTACTTGTCTTGTACAAAATGTTGCTTGTATAACTGTAATTATTATCGTCTTGGGTTATCTTGGGTCACTTTCCGCTATTTGCGACTGAAGCTATAGCGGCAACTTAAGACATGTGCTGCAGAAACATAGAAGTCCTCATACTTGTGTGCGACTTAGCACAAAAACGTATACCCAATCAATACTTTTCAAGTCACGTGCCATTAAATATCTCTCTTAACACACATTAGTTGCCTGTGTACTTGGCATCAATAAATTGCTTCATAATACTGATTCACTTGAAGTGTTTAAGTGTAATGTTGTACAAAAGAAGTTTTCACAACAGTTCAGAGTTGGGACAGAACACAGACCTTAATTCAGTGTCCATAAATAATTCTGTAAACTTTTAATTATGACTAAAATTTACATTATTTTATTCAGTCTACGCAAAAAATAAATCCAACATACTTTCAATGGCGTAATTTTCGGGCCTGTCACATGGTAACAGGCGGTACCTACGTGTGAGCATTTATCAATGGAAGCCTTCTTTATGGAAAATTAAATCTATTGCATTGGAAACATTTTCTACAGTAAATTTTGGTGCTCTCAACTTCTCTTCGACAGGTAAGAAGTCACGTGGCGAGTGATCAAGCATTCCGCTCTGAACACCCTCTGAATACACTCCGGTCTGTAGACAAACACAGCAAAGAATGGTAAATGAGCGAACTCATACATCTTTTGGAAACACAAATAAAATAACGATATGAAGATACGGACAGTTCATCAGCACAAAAAAAAACACAAGCACAACATTTAAATGTATATAGGGAAAAAAAATACTCGCCTTCCACAGTGAAATTCACTGTACAAATAGCAGGAAATGTTAAAGAACAGTCATCTGATGTTTACTTTTAGATATATGTCACGTAAGATAACAAAGGAATGCAAACAGACGAGGTGTGCCTCTGATGCTTACAACGGATGCTCCGAATGAACGATGTGCACTTTGAAGCAGATAGCAGTGCCGAAAACATACCAATTAAATATCATTGCCACGAGCTTCAGAAAATCCTTGTTAAAATGAAATAAAAGATACAACACTCACCTGAACTAAAATACTTGAGCAAGATTCTGCAACATGATCCCACTCTGAGCTATCTGACCCAAGTAGCTCTTCGATGTTCCTTTCTTTATTTACAATTCTTTTGCTTCCTTGAATATTTCTCCTTGACAAGTAACAGTCATATAAGTTTGCACCAAACACATCTGTATATATGTTATCTCTGTAAAAATCAGTCAACTTTCATTATAACACGCATTGTAGGTTGTTCCTTTGGTCATTTTATGATATGGCATCAAACATTGAGGTTATGTAGTAGCAAATCTCTGAGCACAATGGAAATGTAATCATGATGTGTGATGATATGGTGCTGGTAGGTGGCTTTGTCAACAGTAATTATGTTACATGAAATTATAGTAGATATCTCATCAATAATAACCAAGAAGAAAAATTTTATACTTGTCCCATGACTTATGTCGTAACTCTATTCTTATTTCTTGAAAATTAAAGAAACAATACCCACCCAATGGCATATAGCCTTTTCACACAGTGGTCAATTCCAATATTTTTGGCCTGAGCAACAACCATATGATGAGCATGATGATACGTTATTTCACTTGGCTTTCCAACCAGAGCAGTGTATATTAAGTTATGGCCTGTTACCTTCTTGTACAGGTTTTCAAGGCATAGCAGGAAAGCTCCATGGCCAAACCTAAAATGGAAATAAAATATTACTGGAATTCATTTACCATCAAGGGAAAGTAGAAAAAATCTGAAAAAGTACATTTAATTCAGATTTGAGACTTTCGCGGCGAGTACAATCAATAAAATCTTCTTGGGCAACTGGTTGCCGTAGTAAACCAACATTTCCGGGAACCAAATCTGTCCCCATCATCAGGGTTCAAATCCTGGTTGGTTTACTACAGTAACCAGTCGACGCGGCTGATTGCCCGAGAAGATTCTAATTGGTTTACATTTAATTTATTTAAATTTAATAAATTTATCTTTCAAGGCAGTCACATGGTGGATTAGGGCACTACATTCTCGCCAAATAGCTTTAATTACAACTGGGATAAATCAGATGGGTTAAACTATTTTACCTTGGCATCCAAGCCTCTGCCATCCACTGAAGATCCATGTTGCAAGCCAGAAGAGGAATGTGCGGATACACCAAATGTGACACAGGGTGAGCCAGCATTCCATCTGTCATGAGCGTGTCTATAAGCAACTGTAGCGATGTTTCCCACCTTACTGGTTCTCCAAACAAAACAATTGCTTCAATCCTGGGAAAGTACTGCTCAAACGTGCAAGGCTAAAAAAAAAAACAACATACAACCCCACTTCTATCCACAAAACGAAAACACACCAATTACTCAACAAGGACTTCACTACTTTAATTGTACGGGAACTCACCACTGATATCCTTCGTTTGTGGTCTACTGCATCTAACAACGGAAATGCATTTCTCATCTGGTCAATCGTTACGATCTTCTTAAAGCCGAGGTTCTTGGCTATTTCGACAATAGGACCTTGACCTGATATCAGTACATGTTTATTATGGTACTGCTGAAACATTCTCAGGGGTGAATGTGCCATCACCACCTGCTCCTCATTTACCTGTAATATCCAGAACTATAAGCTGTAAGCTGCAAAAATTGAACAATGTCATGGACTTGTGGATGAAGATGGTGCCCCCCACCCCCACAAATATACACACACACATGGTGAAGTCAGAATGCTGCATATGCCACATGGGATGCATAGTAAGTTAAAAATTTATTGTCAAGCAGACGCAGTGATCATGGATTGTGAAGTGCTACACATGTATGCCAACTGTTGTCGGCTGAACAATACCAATGTGTACACAATCATCCCCATAAACAACTTTCATCTGCCTACAAATGTCAATTCGTGCAACATTTTCTGCAGAAAAAAACTTAATCACGGTAAACAATTTATTCTGCACTGACATTGTCATCTTACAATGCATCATTTTCATGGCTGTAATTCAGAGACCTACAGCGACATAACCATAAAATTTCATGCAAATGTGCAGGAAAATCTAATTTAATGAGTGCAGTTTACTGTACACTACTACATGGGATTGTTTTTTAAAGAAAAATCAAGGCATTACTTTGCAGCATATCCTCATATAAACAGAAATCGTTTAAAAATCTCATTCATAATCTCAAATTCACAGCACAAAATATATTTGTAACCTAATATGTAAAAGATGCAGTAAAAATCTGCACTGATACATTATTGGTAAAAGGGTTTTGGAGGTTATGGGAAATAAAAAAAGGAATCTTGATCTGACGAGAACTTGTGTATAGGACATTTAAAATTTATCTGTGGAATGTTTAAGGGCATAAGTGTTCTGATTTGAAGTGTCTAAACATTGTGCATCTTACAGAACTTCATTAATTAAAATTGTTTAGTATCAAACTCTGTGTTACGAAAATGTATGACATGCTATATGGCCCAGGCTTAGGATATGGTTTTAGTGTGAGGAAAACGAGGAATTGGATGGAAAGAATGGGGCTGGCTCAAATTGCCTTTCAAACTTTCATCCTACGCAGATAACTAATCCTTCCTACTTTAAGTGTATTTTGTTTATCTACTAAAATTATATTATTCGAACTCTACAATATATATTTTTACATACTTTTTCATTTGCCCTGCACATAACATATCTATATATGTGATGCCATGTTCACGAGACAATGAATTCACATCATTGTTCAGTCACCAAAAGTGACAAAATTTCTTACTTTTTCAATGTAAGCAAACCACAGACGAAGGTAGTCTTCAACGTACGGTTGCTTTAATTGATGCTCTAATTGCAGTTATGATACATTTCGTCTGAAGGTATGCTTATAATATATCATCATACCAAATTTCACATACCTATCTACACTGGTTCGTCAGTTGTCGTGATGTCTAGCGATGTATTTGTGTTTGAGGGATCACTCAAGTGGGGCCAAACTTCTGAAAGAATGGAGAGAGTTGAGAAGTTTCAAATGGTTTCTCAACTTTACTGACACTCCAGATGCTTCCTAACTTATATATTTTTCTGATGAATTAACTTCCACTCATATTGAAATGTTTCATTTGCTATATTTTATTCCATACAGTTGACTTGGGGTTATTTACAATATATTTTCATGCGTGATGAGGTATGTTTTAGTTACCTGGGATAATTCCAGGTGACCTGGGCTAATTTGAGAGAAGTTCAGATACCTTGAGGTCAAACAAGGGAACAAGCTGAAGGAAGTTGGGTACCTTGACGTCAGCTTAGGTAACATGTGTTAACTTAGGATAACACCATGCAGCTTGAAGTAGGCCTAACTCAAGACGCTTGAAGTAAGGTGCAATATGTAGAATCTGAGGTTTTCTGAGTTGAAATTGTTTTGGAATGACAGGAAATGTGACAGGGGTTCCACAGAATATAGAATATGTGTTCAGGGTGCCATGTGGAAAGAAAATGGTGAAATCCACTGATCCAAATCTGGTTTGGCTACATGATATCACATCAGTGGAATACAGACTTTTAGCAGTCAACTGATACATTTTCCAAACATTCGCACAAAATATTATTTTGTCATGACCCTGTTAAGTCATATTATAATCCCAGTTACACATCCATTCTCCTGACCGAGGTTCGACTGCAAGAAGCTTCCTACCATATCATTCCCAATTCATTGACCAGTTACCCTGCTATATTTCACTTGATATTGATTAACCTCAGAAGTTGATTCAAAGCTGTAAAAGTACTGATTAACCAGCAGGAAATAACTAAAAGAACTTGCGGTAATGATGTATGTAAAAGTAAAAGAACAAACATAGTAAATATAGTTTATATTAGATGCATAATACTGATGTGGAAAACAAATGCTGTAAAATGTATATGGCCTACCTCAATTTCCAGCCAACAAGACAGCTGTTCCGCTTTCTCATGCCTCAAGGCATTTCCAGCATTGGTCACAAACACTGTCGGGATTCGGAACCTTCCCTCAGAGTCAACTAGCCTTTTGAATGATTCTAATGCTGAAGGCAATACTTTCTTTCCACGCACAATCACACCATCTATATCAAATAATAGTCCAAAAGCTGGTTTTCCATCCTGGAAAGAAGCATGCGGTTGTCTAGAAACAAACTAGAAGTTACTTCAATCACTCATATAGCCACTGCTAATAATGATGCTACACCAACCACAAATTTTAATGTAAATGAGAAGTTAATTAATATCTTCAAAAATTAAAACTTTTTAAGTTTAAAATAAAATGACAAATCAAATGCTAGCTAACCACAAGGGTATGGGATACACAGTTTATTACATGTCAATGTTAACAGGTTATATCAGCTACTTACAGACATGCAAAAAGCCTCTTATTCAGTTATGATATAAGCATTATATTTCCACTAGTCTGGTATACAAATAAAGCTTGTTCGCTAAATTAAATGTAATTAAATTAAACTAACACTGAAGTCCATACAAGCATCCATTACTAAATTGTGGTTGCCTGCTATAATGCAGTTAAGATTCTTTTTGTCTTCCTGTCTCCTACTTATTTCAAACAAATATTTGCCCTTGTGTTCAATACATATTCAGAAATTAGTGTAAATTTACTTGCACAACCTTATAGCCACAGTAATGTCGTGTCCAATTTCTCAGCACTTCAACATAAAACTTAATCACTGTGGATTTCCTTTCTAACTGCTGACGTACATTACTCGCCAAAGCAGCCATGATCTTTCCTTTCCTGTCGCCATATTGCAGACATATATCTTCTGTGTCAGAGATCGACTAATTGGTTTAATCCATGTCTGATATCATGCCAACATAAAATATCAATTTGCATAAATTACCACCACGTCATTCAGCAGATACTTACGATTTTATCTACATAAGTACTGTTGGTATGTGGAAGATGGTTACATAAGGCAGAATCCTGTTGCTTTAACGGTTACACAAACTGTACAATGTAAATATATACTTCCATAAGAGTTACAACAGAATGTTCATTTACTAGAAAACCGAACCCAAATTAACCAAGCATTTACCTCTTGCATCCGTTTGTTCGTACTTCATACAAAATAATATGGACCAAGATTATCTTGAAATTTTGTATGTACGTAATGCCATAGGAGACTTGAACAACCTCACACATCCGAACTTCCAACTCTCGGTAACAAGATGTTGGAAGCCAGAACTCGAGATGTGTGACGATGTTTATCATATTAACCAAGATACTTTTCGCATGCCCATCCCTAACCCAATTTCACCAAACCTTTCTCTTCACACGTCTTATCCTCCCACACATATACAATAACTGCACAAGGGATGGACGGAAATTCATTAAATGTGGTACGAAACTATGCGCATGACTAACCAAACCCAATCAAATATCTTTTTGTAACTGGTGCCGGTCAATACGAATTATAAATTAGAGGATGGTTCAGCGGAAGTTCGTGAAATTTGCTGTGGATGTCGTGCTACTCGTCACCTCATACACCATAATTTCTTACACTGTGTAATAACATCGTGGCGCACGCTCAAACTCGCGAAATGGGATATGCCAATGCCATTAGGATTGATACGGTAGCGTACACATCTCTGAACTTATTTAATCTCTTCACGACAGACAACTGATGGGCAGTAATGAAGGCAATTTAGTATAGATATGCTGACATAGCTGCAAGGTTTTTATGAAATTTGGTACAGTTCTTACATCCTGCACATGGTAATTTGAAGGTAACGGATGCTCAGATACCAAGGCGTACTGACATGTCTCCAATACCCATGATCCACTGCACATGCACATCAATTCTGGTATACATACTCTTCTTGAGGGGAAAAACATATTTTGGTAATGATGGATAGTATATATGGTCTACCTCCACATTCACAAACATTGTTTTGTTAACCAGTGTTAGAGATTATTTTAGTATTTCCAGAAAAAACTTATTTCTCTGCTTCGTTCTTCCATGTTTGTGTAGACAACGATGCATCATCAGTAACACTGCTGAAAGGACAAGGTAATGTGTGTTAAAAAGTACAATAACTCCTGATTTACAATGACCAACAATCATGCCCAGTATATGCATTCAGAATCAGACAAAATGTTTGTGCAGTTGGAGCCTTGTACAAGATGGACAAATCACTAGGCCTTCAATAAAGAAGTGATTAGACATTCTGATAATGTAACAAAATGAACGTAATATATGGCAAAATTAAGTCAATGTTCCATCTGGTGTTTCTAGCCCACTGAGATCTTCCATGAAAAAACCAGATGGCAGGTTAAAAATGAGCTTGGACCTCTGAAGACCAAAAATAGTTCAGTTACTAATACACTGCACTTTAAAACCACTGGACTAAGATACACTTCATGTGAAGTCAATAAAGGACTGTGATATGGTAAATTTCATTTACGGTCAGTGTCACATACTTTTCGCACACAGTCTCACTTCACACAGCCACGTGTCTTCAAAAAGTACATTAATCCTGTTACAGTGATGTTGGTGAAGTCACTGACACGATATCGACTATTCAGCTCACCAATGTGAGTCATTTATACTTGGTTCATTATTCATATCTTCCTGGAAATGCTGAATGCTGCTTTGTAAAATATCCAGATAATACTGGAGGTCATTAACAGATGGCTGAAAATAATTACCACCATCTGAACTTAAATCACGCCGACGCCTTCGACTTAGGTACGTGTACATTAATCCAATAGCCGGAATGCTGATTCCCAGCAGAGCTAAGGGAAACATTACTTTGTAGTAGGAGTTGGAATTGCCTCCCAGACTTCCTTTATATGAATGCGTGGGGAAATCTATCAGATTATGAGCACTGGGGTTATAATGACTTATATGTTTGAGGAAATATGGTTTGGAAGGGACAGAAGGTTCATAGTACTGCTGATATGATGATGGTGGAGTGTCTGGTATATATGACTGATGCGGGGAAGAATATGATGATGGTGGAGTGCCTGGTATATACGACTGATGCGGGGAAGAATATGATGATGGTGGAGTGTCTGGTATATACGACTGATGCAGGGAAGGATATGACTGGTGTATCTTTGTGCTCTTGATCTGTTGATATGGTGGAGATATCTGATGATACTGAGGTTCATTGCTGTTATACGAATCAAAGAGTGGCTCTGATGCAGAATAACCTGCAGAGAAGGAAATCCTACGATTGTAAAGTGGTCCCGAGATAGAAAAATTTGGAGGCTGTGAACGCTGAACAAATGGTTTAGGAATCCACCTGGAATGTGATGATGGAAATAAGGGATGCTGCGTGGTACTAATTATATTATATGATGGTGAAACCGATGTCAAAGAGGCTGCAGCCAGCTGTGCAGATGCAACTGCGGGAGCTGCCATAGAATACTGCACCGGCATGGAGAACGAAGCTGTCGAATCATTTGTATCATGAACAGCATTGAATGGTTTAACACCAACTGAGGAGATGCCTTCAGCAGTAGCTTCATATGTGAAGCATACCAGTACTAGCATTATCGTCATTCTTGTCTTCATGTCCATCTGGAATGCAATAAATATATTATGGAAAATATCGATTCAGCGCTTTTATAAGTATAACTGAAGGAATGATGTATAGAATAAAAATCAACAGTCTATAAAAGTGACAATAGGTTACAGACGTCCTGTGTAGGATTTGATGTTTCCACGGCGGTGAGTCTGAAGATAGCTGTCTTCTGGGTTGTAACGCTATGTAGTCTGATAGAAGTCTACCAACCTCTCAGAGGTCCTTGCTGCCTCCAGAAGTCTACCAACGTCTCAGAGGTCCTTGCTGCCTCCATCATCAGTACAACCCAGAAGACAGCTGTCTGAATTTATTCATGGTTTCCCTCAGTTACATATGCCTCTTTTGTTCGCACAGTGGCCTGACACAGTTACACAGTTCTCGGGTACAACCTGTGGGTGTGAAGTTGTTTGCTCGCGGTGTCAGATTTCTCTGACAAACACGTTCTTAAGGACAAGTTAGGTCGAGGGTAAGTATGCTAGAACAATGCCTGACAAATCTCACGAACTACACAGCCACCTAGACTACCGATTCACTGAACGGTATGAGTCTTCCATGACCGGAAGTTCCTGTCGTTATGCGACCGGAAAATGCATTAGGCGTCTTTGCGAAAGCTCGCCATTTAGCATTATCTTAAGTCGGTTTAAAGTAGTTTAAGTTCACTCAACCTGCTTTTCTGAGATTTATTTCAATATCATGACCTCGTTCACGACTATGCTCTATATCAGTGTTAGTATTTGCAAGAAAATTTGTTGTGCATTACTTGTTTCGCTCTAGTGTTCTATGAAGATTATTCAGCAATCACAACAAAAATAAATAAATTCGTGCATTAAAATCGCCGAGACTGGAAGCAATACAAGATTATTTCACCTTTTGGTTTGTCATTAGTTCCAGTGAAGTTGTTTAATGAGCACTTTCTTGTTAAGATCACGTATGAAGGTTTCAAAATCTAGCACTAGCAGTTTATCAAACACAAAATTATCATACTAGTAATTTACCACGCACAAAATTGTCTGAGCAGCAATTGTTTCTTTCATCTTTCACATACCATCACGTCAACTTTTTTGTCTTTCCTTTGATTCGAGCTGAATACGTCGTCTTGCTTTCGTCCGGGCTGTTAAAACACTGGACACCTTCAGCGAAGAGATGCCCGCAATTCGTGTGACCTACAGTCGATTGGTATGCGAGGTGGGCAACCCTTCTCTGACATACATACACTCGATTCCAATGAATGCGCTGTAGAATCACTGCCAACGCACAAGACAAAGTGTCTGACAAATAATTCCCTCGTTATCTATATACGAAACACGTCACTGTTAATAAAACAGATCAAAAATATTTTGTTTTGAAATTAGTGCCACCCTGCTCATGGCAGCCGAAGTGCCACTTAAAACCTTCATGTTGGTCTGTTCAAGTGGGCTGCCACGGTTGAACACGCCTAATTGAATTATGATGTTCTCGCCTTCTGCTAACTATCCTTTTCCCTGCGTTGTTTACTCCAGCACTCGTGAGCACAAACAATTGAATTGACTACATTTTATTCCGACCAATGGAAACGCGTCTTTTCCTTCGGGACGTACATGTTTCAAATGTGGGTCACGGGTTCACTTAGGATTTCTATGGTTTCCCTCTTTTCTCAAGGCATATTTGTGATTCATTTAACAAGCTGTGGGCTGAATAATAAACATGATGAATATAAAGAATGCTAGGAAGAAGTCGTGGCCTGATTAAAGGTACTATCCCAACATTTTCCTGAAGACAGGAAAACCACGAAAAACTTGAGTCAGGTTAAGCTT